>CANNZV010002396.1:0-100114 GCA_947561585.1 Caprella mutica
GGCCGCCAGCTTAATTCTCTATTCCACGTGACCCACAGCAATTCTGTTTACTATGACGTGACCTCTTGTTTAGTAATGTTTACATACATGACGTCACAGCCTACCGAGAATAAATTTGAATAATACATGTAACTGGGGTACTATACTATTCTATGTACTGTGCCAGTATTAACATTTATAATTAAAGGAAAAATGCTGACCAAGTTCTAAAAACTATGCTTTGCCAACTAATAATTCAGTATAATTATATAAATAAATGAAAATATCTAATTTATATACGAAAGGATTCATAACTGAGCAACTAACTGAGAACCTACCTTGATCACTTCAAAGAACTTCTTAATGATATGACGCTCACTTCAGAAAAGCCCGCGAAAATTTCAAAGCAATATTTCGATTTGAGACAATAACAGAACAGATTTGTAACAAAGAAATATTCGACTCATCAGTGAAAAAGCTTTAAGAGAAATAAATAAAAGGTTAATAGGAAAGAAATATGCATCAAAATGCATCCAAAGAAAGCTACTTTCTTTAATCTAAAGCTCTAGTAACACTTTCAACCAAAGAAAATAAATTAAAGAAGATAGTTTTTCTTTAAAATATGCTTCGATTTCTCTGTGTGATAGAATTTTGGAAACGATCCGGTCAAAGGTCAAGGTCTTTTATAACTCAATAACTAAAAAAGTATTGAACCATATTGCATGAAACTTGATTGGACGATTGGTTATTATCCAGTTAGCATGTTTTTAATTTTTTTTCGAGAGAACAGGTCAAAGCGGCAGCGAAGGTATGCGCTCTACCGAATGCACCTAATCTAGTTTATTTATTTATTTATTTATTTAATAATCATCTTGTTATTCGCTTAACTGAAAAAGTGTTCAACCAAATTGCCTGAAATTTGGTGAAACGGTTAAACCATGCCCAGTGACCTGCTTTTTGGAAGCGACACGGTCAAAGGTCAAGGCCATGGTCATTCATAACTCAAAAAGTATTGAACCATATTGCATGAAACTTGGTGGGACGATTGGTCAATATACAGGAACCATTTTGTTAGATTTTGGGAGCGATCGGGTCAAAGGTCAAAGATCAAGGTCAAGGCCATTTGTAACTCAATAACTCAAAAAGCATTCAACCAAATTGTCTGAAATTTGATGGGACGATTGGACAATGTCCAGGAACCATCTGGTAGAATTTTTGGAGCGATCCAGTCCAAGTTCAAGGTCATTTATAACTCAATAACTCAAAAGTTATTGAAACGATTGGTCACTATCCAGTCACCAGTATATTAGATTTTGGTAGAAAACGGATAAGTGGCGGTGAAGGTATGCGCTCTACCGAGTGCACGTAATCTAGTTTAATATTTTATTTTTTGCTAGCTATATTGGTGATAAATAACTATACCTACTTGTGCCCCATAAATTGTTCATAACACGAATTAGATGTTTCTAAGCTTCCATAATGTTATTTGAAAAAATACATAATATTTTATTATTATTTGACTTATATTTCATCTATTAAACTAAAGTTAAATAATAGTTATTATATATTTCTAATATGATATTAAATGAGAAACTGTCTTGACAATTTGGAACTTATCCTAGTTGGTTATTTCCTCCATATATGAATGATGAAGTTACTGTATATGAGGATGAGGGAACAAATAATTAACTTTATCTAAATATTATTAACTATGTAGCCAAAATATATATTATAAACTATGTAACCCCTAGCTGCCAAGAGCATTCCTAAGCACCCGATGTGAGAGATTAGCAGAAAAATTAACGAGAAAAGCAAAAAAAGAATAAACCACTACCGAGAGCAATGGCTCCCTTAACACTCTCAGTTAACTCTTTATCGTTCAGCAAACCAGCTTTCTTACTTATTTAAGTGGCTTTTTATCAATACTTGAAAGATGATGGGTTAACAGAGAAGGTGGGCGGAATTGGTCCAAATGTAACGAAGGATGTGACTCTTCGTCTGTTTCGGGTCATAATAAAGCTTGTGAAATAACCATAAAGTGAGGTAAGCTCTCCAGACAGGTTCTACATCACTGCAAAATGAGGTCAGTATGATGCTATCCCCACTTTTCTATGGCATTTGTGAATGACGTCGCATAAACACAAGTGATAGATTGAACCTCCAGAATCGAGCAGGGAGTTTGGTGGATGAGCCCAGACTGCGAGCGATATTCAAAGTGCTGGCTTACCTATACATGGATTCGCTTATCCTTTAGAGGAGACAGAGGGAATAGAGTAGAGAAAAGCAGAGTCATAAAGTATATTGAAGAAAGACTGTAAATTGGTCTCCATCGAAATCTAACCAGAGTGTGAAATACTGGTTGTTATGGAATGGGCATGAGGAACTTATGTTCATTTAATCATTGATAAAGATCACTAAGGAATCTTACGAAAAGTGGCCTGTGGTAGTCGTCTGTACGTTTTCGAAGACATTGATGTATTCTATATGCGCCTCAACACCTCCATGTGGGAATGAGATAGATCCAGAATCTAAACAACCCTATGAACCATTGCCCAGAACAACAATTCTGTTTCTCCAGAGGCAGTAGGTATCATCGAGGATGGTAAACTCACATTTTGCGCAATTAACTTCAAGACCAAAGGTACTTAACACATCTATCAAAGTTCTTACGTCCTCCAAAACTCTCTCCGGTGTATCTCGTCCATGGTTTTAGGACAACTCGCCGCCGGACAATTCTCCGTGAGGACAACTCGCCGCTAGGACAACTTGCCGCAAGGACTACTCGCCGCATGATTTATGTTTTGTCGGCGTATACGTCATTTACATATATTTAAAAATATTATAAATTTGAACAATGATTTGTTTCTATACGCTGAAGACTGACGTAGAACAGTAGTTGACAAATTTCATTTTTTCAATTAATTTGTTTCTTTTGTTATAATCTGTGAGAATATTTCAGGCCGAAAAAAAAAATTAAGCTATTAGTATAAATTTAGAAGCATTTAAGGTCTGTTTTGAAACGAAGAGCTTTCTATAATTGACGCCAAAAGGAAATTAAATACAAGGGACTGGAAGAAGAAAAGACGAAGTCAGAAAGCAAAGTGACTCCTTGAACAAAGGCACCAACCACCAGTCCGTGACAATGCTCATGGATGCAAAAAAGTTACTTCGTGGATGCAATCACTTACCAAAGAATGATGTGAAAAAGAACATAAGCACAGGCGACTGCACTCACGAATAAAAGAGGTAAATAAAGAGGTTATAGTAAATGTAACTTATTAGCTTACCTAACGCAAAAATCTAAGACTTCGTAGTTAAATAACCTTTACTTACACTAATGTACTAGTTCTAAACTAAAGTAATTTTTATAAGTCATTAAACGTATTAAGAAGACACCTGAACTGGTTTTCTTTCCAATAGCAAATTATTTTTAGCAAAATACTTTCAAATAGAACGAAGAAAATTTTATTGTTAAATTATTTACAATTTCATATAATAGTTAAAAAAAACTTTATATTTAAATTTTGAAATGGAAAAGATATTATTTGCACATACTACTAAGAAAATTTGATAATTAATTTACAACACGCACCATATACAGGCATCCCCCGCTTTAGTTACCAAATCACGATTCAGTTTAGTTACCAAACGGTAACTAAAGCGAATAAATGTAACAAGAAATTTATAATTGTCACTCCTTGCTTATATATCTCATTTTCTATGAGTTATAGAAAGAAAATTTGTTTTAGAGTTATCAGTAGAGCCCGGACAAAGGCCATAAAGTTCTAAAATGACATAAAAGCCATAAAGTCAATAAATGCCATAAAGTCCTAAAATATCATGAATTCCTTATATGATGAGAAGTCTCATTTTGGGCTTTTTATACTATTTAATAATTTGGTAAGTCGGTAAAGTTGATGGGATGTATTGGCAAATTTATAGAACGTTATAATTCAATCAAAATCTGTCTGAAATAAACTTCAATTCCATTACTTCAAGAATTAGCATAGTCACCACTGTATCTAGTTTTCTGTAACTCTTCTCATCAATATTTTGGCATAGACTCTGCCATTAATAAAAAAAAAAAATCGCGAATAATCAATATAATAAACTATTCAAAGAGAGATATATGTAGAACCTAGTAATATTTGTAATATTTACAATAGAAAAACTGTCAGGTGACAAAAATTGTGTTTTGTCTTGTAAGTGATTTTTGCTGTACAACAATTTCAGAATATCTTAATTGGTCTAATTATCTAATATATGGTTTGTCTACTATACAAGGGGGCTTGCTGTAAATACAAATTTTGAATTCAATTTTGGAATTAGTTACATTTCATGAATTTCAATTTACCTGACCTTTTTGTTTCATAATACTTTCAGGTTAAATTTGAATAAATATACTATAACTTAGATTCATTGAATTTTTAAGGGATGAATTGTTTATTTATTTTTCACCTTTTTTCTATTTAAACAGACTAAAAACTGTTTATTTTATATTCCAAAATTCTAATTTATTCGTTGTAAATACCTATTTATTAATCCTAAACATGGCTTACTTAATATACACGGCCTGATTTGTTACATTTCTTTTCTTAAAATAGAAGGCCAGACTTTTTATTATATTTAATTATAAGGGTACGGTTACTATGCATGCGTATTCGAACTATGTTTATTATTTGATATAATGTTCGGGAGGAATTAATACATGTGTGCCTTATTATTATTTTCACAATTTCACTACACACAATTTTGAAATACCTAAATAGAGAAATGATGAGAATAATTTTTATGTAATATAATTATTGAAAGGTATTCCATTTTATTAAAAATAAAAATTGCACAAAGTAACAACCAATTCAAGCCTTTATATATAATTATATTATGATTAAATTAATTTTATATAATTAAATAATATCTGTATTATTTCTGATACCTAGTATCAAATAATATATTTCCAAAATGCATGGGTAAACAGTAATAGCAATCGAAAAAAAGAGAAATATACACAAAAATACCGAAAGTTGTCGCAAGTCGCATGAAAAAATCAAACTCATTTGAACGCTGAAGTTAATCTGACGACTTCGTACGTATTCTGACGACCAAATCGCATTGGAAAGCATGAATTTGATTTTCATCCGATTTCAGCAGAAGTCGTCAGTGCGAAAAATCGCTTGAATACGCATCCATAGTAACCGTACCCACTATGGATGCGTATTCAAGCGATTTTTCGCACTGACGACTTCGGATGAAAATCAAATTCATACTTTCCAATGGGAGTGGTTACAGTGGCAGCGATTTAGTCGTCAGAATACGTACGAAGTCGTCAGACTAACTTCAGCGTTCAAATGAGTTTGATTTTTTCATGCGACTAGCGACAGATTTGGTCATTTTTGTGTTTAATTCTCTTAAAATTTCGATAAATGTTACTGTTTCCCCATGCGTTTTGGAAATATATTATTAGATACTATCAGGAATAATACAGATATCATTTAATTAGGTATATATAATATATATTTGTTTATATAAAGGCTTGAATTGGTTGTTACTTTGTAAAAAATTATAAAATTAAATTAAATATCTGTATTATTATATAAAAATATTATTATTTTTCTATTTATATATTTCAAAAATTGTGTGCCGTGAAAATAATAATCAAATTAGCGTCGCGTCTATTATTTCAGAGGCATACAGATAGGTGTTCAATTCCTCCTGAAAATTATACCAAAAAAAACATAGTTTACACCACAATATTAATTGGGCAGAAACAGACTGACGATCAGAAATCACGTACAGTGTAACCACCTCGCGCTGATGATCAGTTCTGACGATATCGTCAGTGCGAAAAATCACTGGAATACGCATGCATAGTAACCGTACCCTTAGGTGTATTATTTATTGAAAGCTTCAGTTAGGGTATTAATTATTTCTTCAGTTAAGGTATTAAAACGCATTATTTTTATGTATATTTTAATAACTATATGATTTCCCAATTAACCTAACTAAAACATAAAAACTAGAAATTGTTTTAAAGTTGAAACAGTAAGATGTACATTATTTATGACTTAAAATTAAAAACATAGCTAAGTCAATTTGGTTTCAACAAGCAGCCATTTATATGACTTAATTTTCTTGAAGGCCGCCACTCTATCTTTCCCAGAAGATTCTATAAGTCTCTTCCTTTTGTTGTCGAAACAATTATTAGTTATTATTCTATCCACTCGGGATGAATCAACTTTTTGATGTGATTTACAGAAAATTTTGGTCCTCAGAACTAACTCTGCACAACACATCTCGAAATTACTCAGAAGCAAAAGTCAGACCACCACGTGTGACGTGACTGCAAAAACGTTAAAGTTGCAGGATGCAGCTTAGTCATTTCTTGAAATATTATCTTTTCAAAGTAAGGGTCCTGGAGCTCAGTAAGAGTAAATGCAGCATCTGCCTCTACTCCACAGACCCATCTGAGTCAGGATGGACACCGGAAGTGAGGATTGGAGAGGAGCTTCTCAGACGGGATGACAACATATGACAGAAGATTCCCTTTCGGAAGACACGAGGAAGAGGTAACAGAGAATATGAAAAGTAGGACGGGTTATCAGAGGTGGGCAGCGCTACTTTGAAAAGCAGCGGCGCTGCCGCTGCCGCTACATGCATAATAATGTAGCGGCGCTGCCGCTACCGCTACATTTTCAGAAAAGCAGCGGCGCTGTCGCTTCCATTACAGCAAAATGTAGCGGCAGCGCTATAGCGCTACTTTCCAAAAATTTATCATTATATGCTGTAAAATTAAATTTATCATTATTACGGCCACGTACAGTGTAGAAATTAATTGTTGATCCCCTGAAAAAATATTACACTCAAGGATAAGAACAAATACAAAATAGTTACGTACATAACTGTCCTTTATCAAGAGAGAATTCAGTTGGAAACCATTGGAATCCAGTGATGCAGTTTTTATGAGTGTGTGTGGAAAAACCACTCACTGTAGAATACTGAAACTAATTGCCTCTTATGTTTCACCTGTTACCAGGCCTCTTTCAAAGGATACACACAAGGTTACAATGGGCGGAGAAGTATCTTAAGACTGATTACCAAATAGTACTCTACAAAGAAAAAATGGGTGAAAACTCTCGACGGCCCTGACTGATGAGCTGAATCATGTCTCACCACATCGCCGACGAATTTGACGTCAACATGGAAGTGGAGGTGTGTTAATTTGGGCTGGGACTATTGGAAATGAACTGGTTGGATCTTCTAGGATTCCAGAAGGAGTGAAAATAAATTCTGCTTATTATATTAACTTTTTGAATTGTGGAGTTTTTCATTGGCTGAAAAGGAAACCTGCAGCGTTAAAAAAGTTATTTTCATACATGACAACGCTCCTTCTAACTACTAAGGGAACTGTGATTTTATTTAGGAGTAATAAGTTCGTCAATGACAAGTTGATGGTATGATTCAAACCCAATTGAAGAACCTCAGTCCATCCTCAAGCAGAATCTGTATGTGTGAAAATGTCAGTTCTCGTCGAAAGAGGAGCTCTGGAAGTATACTGAAGACTCTTGTAAGACAATAACGTCTGATACAATTCAGAAATTGACAGTTTTGATGGATAAGCGTCTTTTAAAAATGGTGGAAAAGAGAGGAAATCAAACCGGATATTGTCTTAAAATTAGCAGTTAAACTACACATGAACGCTATTGCTATAAAATTACAATAGATATAGATTATTAGGCTTCACTTGTTATTATCATATATAAATACATTAGTATGATAGTATAATAGGTAGAGTTATTTTATTTTTGTTTTCAGAGGTTGAGTGTGGGAATTAGAAATGGTGTAATATCATAAATTAAATTGGGGATGGTTGTAACTGTGAAAAGATTCAGATCATTTACTTGACTGTTTTCTCTGACTGCTTTTGAGTTACTTCTTTGTTCATCTTTTTTTATTTTATTTTATCTTTTAATTCGATTTTTAGGAGTTTTTACAGTAATTTCCATTGATTTCATATTTAGCATGTAATAATTTCAATTTTTATTTTATTTTAGAAGTGGTAATTTATTTAAAAAGTTAACAGATTTTTGTAATATAGTAGGTCGGTATCATATTTACTTTAGGTGATCATATTAGGCATTGGTTTTTCGTTTTAATTTATGTACTTCTCCTGATGATGAATTGGATAAACAAAACAATTTGAAAGCTTGAGTTAAATAAAATATTTTCAACGCTGAGTCTACAAAACCTTACCAGAATAGATATAGAATTATTTAAAACGTTTATTTATGTATTTTTAGTGTTATGCTTTGTACGCTGAAAATGAGTAGTTTTTAGTAAAATGATTGTAGCATCCGAAATAATATTTGAATTTTTTTCAATTTTTTAAAAAGTTAATCGCAATGTAGATGCACATTTCCAGAAAATTTAAGAAAAACCATTGAGTTAAACCCATTTTATGCAATAAGAACATCTGCATAAGGGGATTGTCTCCTGTTTTTTTTTTGCATTTTTTACGGATTTCTTTTTTTTACTCTAGTTCCCTAGTAAACATTCCAAAGAAAACGTACAAAAAGTTTCATTTTGGTGTGACAACTATAAGTCAGTGTGGGGGGGATTGAATAATGGAGGGGGTGAAATTAGGGTGTGCCACAGTACTCCTCCCCTGCTAAAATGGGCTTATCCTCCCATTATTGGTAGGTGGTTTCGTCGTTAGCTTGGGGGACCTTGGAGTTCCCTGACAGAGACGAAAAGCTCCATTTTTTGTGTGTTTTTATAATTTTCAACTTTCTTTTTGTTTACTCCAATATCTCGGTAACTTTTATACTCAAAATTATCTCGCTCAAAACAGCCCCACTGGTCCTACAGAAAAATGAATAGGAGCTAATCTGTTCAGAACGAAATTCCTAAGGTCGTCTAGAAGCCCTTATTTGGAATTTCGATCTCTAACTTTTTTATTTGATAAGATTTTTTTTTTTGCAAAAAAATCAATTTTTTTTAAATAAAATAAAAAAGAATTTCAGATCGAAATTCAAAAAAAGGGCGTCTAGACGACCTTAGGATAGTAGTAGAGAACAGATTAGCTTCTTTAAATTTTTCTGTAGGACCAACCCAAAAGAGTGGAGCTTTTTTGGGGGGTGGGGGGTTCAAAAAACAGGTTTTTCGACCCCCACGTCCCCCACGGGGGAGGGGGCCCCAAAATGAAAAATGTTCATGACCAACAAAACCTTATATTAACATTTTACACCTTAAGTCACAGTTCCAGCTCAATCGGACGAGTATTTAGGTAGCTAGCAAAAAGAGGAGACCATCCCCATAAAAGCGTAAGACGATGTGTCGGTTGATTGTATTAGGGTTTTTTGTCTTAATATCAAATATTCACATTGCGTATCTTTATTATGGTCGTACTGTGAATCAGTGTTTGAATATCAGTTAGTCGTACTGCGCAGATTTGTCTGAATATCACTTCTAATTAATTAGCTATCTAGGGTCGCGCACTTGTATAGACTTTTATCTAGATTCCTCAGATAACTTTAACATTTTTTATTTTGGAAGAAGCGGCAGCGCTGTAGCGCGAAATACCTCTAGCGCTTCTGAAAAAAGTAACGGCGCTGCCGCTACCGCTACATTAGCGCAGAAGTACCGGCGCTGCCGCTACCGCTACACAAAAAGAAGCGCCGCTATTAGCGTGCGCTACAAGTAGCGGCGCTGTACCCACCTCTGCAGGTTATTAAGCAGGGTAGCGGAAACAAGCTGTGGCTGAATGAAGGAGTATGCCATGGAAATTTACAGTGACACAGTGAAGAGTAGTAGAAAACGCCAGTACATCATGGCTCTTCAAAACTAACCTGGAGAAAGTGGAAAGGTCTCAACGCTTATGGAGGGAATGGAGATACGGAATAGCAGGAGAGAAGATGATGGAGGGGCTTGCCCTGGAGGTGTGACTCACGAACGAGGAACTTTGACTCACCAGAGGAGAGGAGAAGAAGGTGATGGACCTGTGTGAACGGCTGGACTTGATGGTATACACAGACGAATCAGTGGAGAGGAAGTGAAGTTGGGATGGTGGTGTAATGATAGTGAGAAGGAGAGAGGTAGTGGTTGAGCAATGGACCGTACCAGCGGGTGCCTGGTGCATCAGTTTTAGTACCCATAGGAAGGCGATGAGCGAAACGATGTGAGGGCTGCTGGATGAGGATTTGAATAGAGCGGCGGTGGTAACCGGCAGCAGATGCTTAGTGTATGCGTTGCAGGAGGACAATGAGGGACTGGAGCTGAAACAGATCAGGAGGAAGCTTTTGGAGTTTGAAGAGGATGGTACAACTGGTGTGTGTACTGGGACATAGTGGACTGCAGGGTAATGAGCTGGTGGACGAGAATGTTAGAGGGAAAAGAGACGTATCAGGAGCTGGTGAAATTGAACGGAAGCACGAGAGGATCAGTGATAGACAGAAGGCTGAGGGAGGGGGGTGCAGGACGCTGATACTAGGAGGAGATACGAGAGGGACTGAGAGAGAATAGGGAGCAGAATCTGACTAGAGAAGAGAAGGATGGACCTGGTCAGATTCCGGTCAGGACACCACCCTGTCATAAGGAGATGGAGAAGTATGGTACAATTGGAGGCGACGGCGCAGTGTAGGTTTTGCGGGGAGGAGGAGGGGAGCAGTGAGCATCTGTAGATGCGGGACCTCCCACTTGAGAGGAGATACATTTGGGAGAAGTTTTGGGGAGTAGCTGGAGGACCTACCACAACATCATCATCCATCGACGTATTTCTACATTATCACATTCCCAGCAACATAGTCTGATACTTCTTCTTCTTAAGTTCAATAGATCCTCTGGCATTCAGCACAGTTTCCTTGAATTCTGTCAACAATTTCTCAACCTCTAAATCATTATGTTGAGTAATCTTCATATTGTCATCAATACCAAAGCCTTCTTGGACAAAACTTTTGATTTTCAAAATCTTATCTGAGGTATTTACATTTTTTAATGACACCAGAAATCTTCCTCCGCTCATCTGACGATACTGTCCAATGTGTCCCATATCTGCGCTCTAGGGGATCACTTTGAAATCCGGCAGTTAGAACGAAGTTAAAACCATCCGATAGAAGATCTGGAATGAGTGCTGATGACATAGTAGTGTCGTTGCAGTGCGTGACTAATTTGACAAGACAATGTAAACTTTTCACTATTTTTAAATTTTGCATCGTTCTATTCCTTAATTCATTGTGAAAACACTCGCAGAAACTGTGAAACCAATATTGATATCCTTTCTGTTGATAGATTTAATCCATATGTTCCGTAAGTGCATGTGTTTACAATCTTGAATATTTTATTTGCTTGTATTTTGATTATTCATCCGATGTTATTCCCAATTTTCATCATGAAAATAAAATAATTTTTCACATCTTAAGACAATTGAAACGGAGTCTATGATACACAAGTCAATATGTGATCCTTAATTACTATTGTATAATAAAAAGCCCGGCCTTCTATTTCAAGAAGAGAAATGTAACAAATCAGGCCGTGTATATTAAGTAAGCCATGTCCTAAAAGTGTATTTATACGTCCTAAAATGCCTTTTAAGGGCCTAAAATTACTTTATAGGTCCTAAAATGCCTTTTTTAAGGTCCTAAAATGCCTTTTTTATAGGTCCTAAAAAACCGGACTCTAGTTATCAGAGTACTTTGTATATAAACATATTATTAATAATATACAGTCTTTCATTGTTTGTGACTGTGATGAAAAAGTTTAAAGTCGTGCATTTATTAAATGTTTTAAAATACATTCACAGCTTTAACTCTCACTCAGTATAGGTGTGTAATTAAAAAAAACTTTGACTTCTATAATTATTGTGCTACATTTAACAAACAGCAAATTTATGCTATATGAAATATTTTTGGTAGTAGGGTACTAAGTTCCTAGTTATTGGTTGGTTCTATAATTTCGGACACGTCAGAAAAAAAAATATTATATTTATTATTTAACTTTTATTCTAATTGGTATTATGGATACCAATTGAAATAAAAGTTAAATAATGATTATTATATAAAGATTTTCACGTGTTCGAAAATATTGAACTTACTCTAAAATGGGACATGTTGAATTTCTGAACCAATTGCTTCTAATAACCTCATCTGAATTATAATTTTGATGTTTTTTTAGTTACTGTGAAATAATCACAAAAAATTGTCTCCGTTTTCTATGTCTACGAACGGTACTTATTTCGAGACATGACTCGAAATAAGTACCACTTTTGTTAAAGCGAGTTGTATTTAAAGCAAGGTCTGCCTGTATTTAAAATATTTCTATAAATAAATGGTGTATACGGTAGGAAAACATATAACACGCAGCGAGTTGTTTTGGCAGTGAATTGTCCTAGCGGCGAATTGTCCGGCGGCGAGTTGTCCGGTCACCCTCGTCCATATACCAAACCTTGAATTCTCACTTAACGCTGAAAACCACATAGTTCATTCCAAGAGTAAACATAGCCGGTCCAAAAGGGTCACCCTACTGGATAACTGACAACGACCTCAAAGCTTCTTCACTAAAAAACAAAGCCGTAGGAAGGGTACTATAGGAGTTTATATAGCTCCGGCACAAGGTTACGAATAACAGCAAAGAAAGGTACGTGTCTCTCTTCAGACAGTTGAAGGAGTTTTTCATATCCACCTTGAGAAACACCTTTCTAAGATTACAGTCACTCAAGTACCGTGTGGCATAATGTGCAGCAGCTTCGGAGCCATCCTTGTAGAGTAACCCAGCTGAACCGGTCTTAATTCGCTACCAAGAGAGCTGATAAGAAGTACGCAGCACTAACCTTGGCAGCCAACCTCCGCAAGGTATTACCAACTGCTCTATGTAGGTCTGATATCACCATCATTTTTGGTTAAAGCTCACAATGA
This sequence comes from Caprella mutica, assembly GCA_947561585.1. Classification (NCBI taxonomy): domain Eukaryota; kingdom Metazoa; phylum Arthropoda; class Malacostraca; order Amphipoda; family Caprellidae; genus Caprella; species Caprella mutica. The sequence goes on from CANNZV010002396.1 coordinate 12,885, forward strand.
GGTTCCATAAATAGTAGATAGAGTAAAATCAGGAGCTTCTCTCAAAGTTACATTCACGAAATCTGTCAGAATGGCCTTAAAATGTACTCAGGCCTCTGCAGAAAATAGGACAATATCGTTTTCAAATCACTTGGCTTAAGGTTATCAGGCAGAACCAGGATGAAAAGAATGAACAGCCTTCCGTAGATCCTCCTCTGAAATACCTGGTGCAATTAGGGAATTTACCAGAAGCTCTGGCATCATCAAGTTTAACGGAACAGACGGGTGTTATACTTCAACCCTCTGACAGTCTCTTCGTTTCGTTGGACCAGCTCACCAACCTCCCCACTTCCGTCACCATCTGCAAACTTAACTGCCACTCTTTTCTAGGTTTGAAACGTGTAGATTTTGAATCACTTGGACTATAGGTGCTGGTAGCATAGGTAGGGATTCGGTCTTTTAAAACTGGGCCACCTGCGTTTGATTTTGGTAGCGAGATAAACCTGGCGAACTTCCCTATCTCCATCTGAACACTGCAGCCCCCAGTAGCAGAAGCTTATAAGCTTTATCCACACTAACTTGTCTATTAGGACAGAGCATCCTGCAGAAACCGGGGAAGAGCTACCTGCACAGCTCCCAATAACTGATAACTGTCCTCAGTTCAGACCCACACACGACAAGTGGAGTTATCCAGAGCACAGTGCACATTTAATTTTCTTTTTCGGTTATTGCATGTGTCACAAGAGTCACAGAATCTATCTCCACCCTCAACCATGAAAAAAAGCAGTGGTCTGACTGGCAAACAGAAGAAATTCCACCGAAAATCCTCAGCCGGAGTGACCGTGACCATTCAGGTGTCAACTACCTCCCTACTCAATATTCTGCAAATAATTTTGATAGTTGAACCTCCTGCAACACAATAAACAAGGCACTTACCTGCTGCACTAAAATAAAAAGATTAAAAACTGATAAAATCAATTAAAAAACGACATTAAAACACAATTTAAATAAAAGCACTTAAGAGAATAGAAGTTACCACTGCTAACACCTACAAAAGGGATTTAATAAGTTAAGTCAAAGCCAGAAAAAGTACAGTCTTTGGCTACTACTAAGCGGAAAGCAGGTCTGCTACACGAGACAATTGACAGAGGTGTTTGATTAACAACCTCCTGCCATCACTACTCAATAGGAAGATGAGAGAATTGTGGAATGACGAGAGTGTGGCTGAGTATATGAGGGAAAGAGAAAATGGATTGGAACTTGAGAGAGACTACACCTCCCCAAAGAGGTGTAGGTAAGATGAAGTATTTAGGTGAGAGAGTGGTAAAGCAGAGAGACTGTTACAGAATGAATTTGCTTAGATAAGATAAAATTCACTGTGAGAAGATGATGAGTGTTACTTTTTCGGTTGTTGCCAGAGCGTATGATAATGTTGTGATGGAATGTAGCTATTGTTAGAGTGTAGTGTTTCTGAGTGCTGGCGTGGAGAAATATTGCAGAGAATTGAGAATAGGGTGTGAAGAATGGTATTTAGGCAGCGGCATACACACCTGTGACGGCTCTGTAAGTACATTGGAGGCGTAGGATATGATATAGAAGCTAGTGTTTGTAAAATATTTGATGGGATGAAAGATCAGAGTAGTCATGAAAATGTTTGAGAGAATGATGGGAGGTGTGGGGGGAAGGGAGTACATGGATTTTTATGTAAACAGGTAAATTTTAGGACTACCTAATCTATGAGGTTCTGAGAGAAATGACTCATGAGTGAGAGAGAATTTGAGTGAATGGGAACATGAAAGATAGAAGAGGGAGATGGGGTACTTTGAGGCTTTAAAGAATGGTAGAAGAAATCATGGCGATATGTATGACAACAGTTGGGTACAATACCCTCAGGCCTCAAACCAAGAGGATCTAAACATCACTTTGAGAGACGAAATGCTATACCCAAGTGCCAAAGAGATCCATAATCGATGTCTTGTTAATATCCATCACAATCTCCTGAAATTTTTCTTTCATCGATCAGATACATTTTAAACAAGATCCATAATTCCGGATTACTTGTATAAAAATATACACCTATCAGGTTTCTTTTATTTTTATTTCTTATTTATTTTGTTACATTTATAATCAGTTTATATTTTTTAACTCTTAAGACCCAAATGAGCACATCACTTGTCCCAGAATTTTAATTCGAGGTTTAGCGCTTACTTCGGCCGCAAATAACCGTCGTAAGGCAGACTATTCCAAACAGCGACAGCAGTCAGACGTCTCTTTTAACTGCTTTGTCCTTCCTATCAACTCTCACTCATCACCACTCACTGGATATTTGTGTAAATGACTAAGAACACAATGAAGGAGTAAAACCATCCTAGGGGAATCAACAGGACTATTAAGACGTGCCGAAGTTTCGACGACATCAGATCAAATTCCTCGAACAGCAATAACGCAGTGAGTGACAAAGTTAAGGTTCAATGTGTGCTTTGCGGGCGTTTACTGTATTATTGAATATAATCTGAACACCAGAAAAAACCCTTACCCACTAAAATGTATTTCATTTGAAATGCCACATTGTATATAAAAATAGTTACTCACAGCTGTGGACGAAAGGGTGACAAAAGCCCACACGAAAAAATCCCTAGCGTCAAAAGCTCATGCGACAAAAGCCCACACCGACAAAAGCCCACACCGACAAAAGCCCATACCGAAAATAAAACCACACTGGCATAAAACCACATCGACAAAAACCCACACAGACAAAAGCCCACACCGACGAAAGCCCACACCGACGAAAGCTTATCAATGGTATCAAAATATTGCTTTGTCAAACCATTGCAACGTAACAAATTATAATAAACTCTGTTTATTATACATCAACAATCATAATAATTGACTAATTAACATGTATAAGGGGTATACATAATTGTAACCAAATAAAGTATTTACGAATTACTTGGCTACAGATGCTGATGTTTGACCTTTCGATCAGTAATCCTATACATGACAACTGAACAAGACGTCTGCTGGTTACCTGACGTCTGACTAAATGATCCAATAAATACTAAAATTTTAGTACATAAATTAAAGTGTTTCAAATTATGTCTTGCGATAAAAGCGTCCCTAAATTTGGTGCATAATACAATTTTACAATGATTTCGTAAAGAGAAAACTGATGAACTATTATTTTCCTTCGTTCCAACTTTACATATTTATGGATTATTTATATTGCAGGAATACCAATTTTGTTTTCGTCGTTGTGGGCTTTTGTCGGTGTGGGCTTTTGACTCTATAGGGATTTTGTCGTGGTCCCGCTGTGGACATCCCTTTTCTGAAGACTGTCTGATTTTATCAAGAAGTTACAGGTATTGAATCAATCTCGTCAACTATTACTCTCTCTTTAAGTTTAAAGGAGAACCCAAGCAGAGACTATTCTTGTATTATCTCTCTTTACTCTCAAAGGATACAAATATCAGATAAGCAAGGAAATTACTTTAGTTGGGAAATTAACGTCTACTTCAAAACCAAATGTCATTTCGTTAACGTTAAAAAAATGCAAGGGACCTCTGAGAAGCCATCAGAAAGGAGTGTATAGTATCTACTATCAGTCAGTGAAAATGGTTGTTGATTAATAAAATCTACTCTCATTTACCAAAGAATATTACGAAAAGGAAAGCGATCACAGGTGCCTGCACTCACGGATGGAAGATGAAAATGAAAAGGAGATTGTAAACTAATCCAACGGGTCTACCTAACACAAAAATCTAAGACCTCGTTGAAGAGCTTAACTCTAGCGCTATTCTCCAAAACTGCAAGTAGCGTAAAAAAATGGTAACTTCATTAAATCTTTTTCTCGTGACATCATATGCATACTGCTTTGAATGTGATAGTAGTTATTTTAACTTCCCATGATAATATACGGGATTAGATATCAGATACGTTTCCGCATAGTAAACTAGGGTTCCCGGAATAAAGCCCACAGGAAAAATGCCCACATGAAAAAAGCCCAAAGGAAATATGCCCACAGGAAAAATGCCCACAGGGAAAATTTCCCACAAGGTAAAAAGCCCACAGGTATAAAAGCCCACTGGAAAAAGGCCCACAACGACCTAATATTTATAATACAGAAAAACATTAATGTGTTTTAAATAAGGGCATGATCGTTAACGGCAAATATCCGAAAATACAGTTATATTCAATTTATTTTAGTATAGGGTTTAACGTCAGCTTTCAGCAATTTCGACTATATCGCCGACGTCAAAAATAGCAGTCTGAAAGGAAAGTAGCTCCATGAACAAAGTCACTTACCACCGTCAGTGACAAAGGTAATGGATGCAGAGAAGCTACTCCGTGAATAACAAGGAATGTGACGAAAAGGGACACAAGCACCAGTGGTTGCACTCACGGATGGAAGAGAAAAAGAAGAGGTGATAGTAAATGAAGCTTACGAGCCTACCTAACACAAAAGTCTAAGACCTCGTAGTTGAAGAGTATAAACCTAGTGCTATCCTCCAAAACTGCAAGTAGCGTATAAAAAAAATGATAAATAGTCTAAATATTATAAAAAAATAATTCATAATCCAAATTACAACAGTTCGGAACCAAAGGGACGCTACCGCCCTTCTCTTCCATTCACCTCAAACAGCTTCAGGATAGAGCCCATGGGGGCAAAATATAATTGACTGACATGGTAAAATGAACATCATGGATGATGTTCAAATATATATACTATAGAATTTAATTTCTACAAGTATACAATTAATCTTAGCGATGAAGGCTTTCAAAATAAATGAGACAAAAGGTGCAAGACTAAAGGCCCGTTTACACGCTACGATAAATTGAAGCGATTTATCGTAATGAAGAGGTTGTTGCGATTTATCAGTACGTGTAAACAGGTGATCGTAGCGATTTATTGGAGTTGGAATTGGATTGTGTGATTGGTGCCAGCAGGCTCAAATTTATACGAATCGTAACGATAAGTTTGAACGTGTGAACAGGGTTCCAATAAATCGTTGCAATCTAACTCAATATATAATGCTAAACACATTCCAAATGCAGACCATCATAATGTTTCGTCCATGACGGCTAGTGAAAAATAAAGATATTGGAGTAAAAATCGTTGCGTGTAAACACTGTCTCAATCATCTGATAAATTGTTGCGATCTCTGTGCTCAATAAATCGCTTCAATTTATCGTAGCGTGTAAACGGGCCTTAAGAAAACTAATTGAATATTCGTGCCTTTGTAAACTTATTCCCTTATATTAAACACCTTTATGTTTTACTGTAATTTATAAATTATGTAGTTGTGGGTTTTTTACATGTGGGCTTTTTTCCTGTGAGCTTTTTTCTTGTGGGCATTTTACCAGAGGGCTTCTTTCCGGTCACCGTAAACTAGATTACATGCACTCAGTAGAGCGCATACCCTCGCCGTGGCTTACATATGACCTTGACCTCAACCTTTGACCCGTTCGCTCCCAAAATCTGATAACATGATAATGATCAATCGTCCCACCAAGTTTCATGCAATATGGTTGAATATATTTTGAGTTGTTTAGTTATAAATGGCCTTGACCTTGGTCTTTGACCTGATCACTCCCAAAATCTAACAAAATGGTTCCTGTATATTGATAAATCGTCCCACCAAGTTTCATGCAATATGGTTCAATACATTTTGAGTTATAAATGACCATGACCTTTGACCGGATCGCTCCCAAAATTTTACCAGAAGATCACTGGTCATTGACCAATAGTTTCACCAAATTTTAGCCAATTTGGTTGAATACCTTTTTCAGTTATGCAAATAACAAGAAATAAATAAATGCTGGGTAAAATATAACCTTGCGCAAATTTGCGAAGGTAATAACTTTAGTTTCGAATTCATTGACAGTGAACTTGATCCGGTCTTCTGAAACGATGTGAACAAATGACGTCACTCAAAATCAAACGAAGTAATGTCATAATGAGAATTATATATAAGGTGTTGCAAGTAAATAGATAGAATACGGCAATAAACAATATGTTTGGTTAGCTTCAAGTACCTAGATAACCTATATATATATATTTAATTCCAGGATGGCACTTATAAGTTGGCTTATTGGCAAACTTGTAAAATGTAAGTTGCCACCTAGTAACTTATTGTACTTATTACAATGAAGCACTTGAATGACCATTATCTAACATATAAACCTGACTACCTATAGTAAAAGGTGACGAATGACATTTTCAACAGAAATTATTATTTAATCAGATTCAGGCAACTTTACTCCACTGGAGATTTTGAAGGCTTTCAAGTTAACATTATATGTGAATAGAGTGTAAAACGTGATAAAAACACAATTTTATTTAGGTTAATTTCCATGAAAATACACATTCAACTGAATAATAGTACATATCTTATTTGGAAATAATTTGTGTGACGTCACTCGTCTTAATCGCGGTCACGTCTAAGTAGTATTTTTGGAGGTTCCAATATTGTACTTAGCATACTTTACTCATTTACTATGCATTTCCGTACTACTATTATGAATAGACACCTAATAAAAAAGGACAAATAAAAAGTGAAGTTATATTTTTTGGCTATTTGCCGATTTCATTGATAGTACGTCTACAAAAAAACACAACATTAAGAAATACAAGAAAATATAGCAGCTATATGATAAAGGAAATCATAATTGTTTTGATCATAAATGAATATTTAATTCAGGTTTTACAGACAGTACAGAAGGGATCACTTTAAATCACTGAAATATCTTTGTAAGCACATCAGAAGTTAAATCTCTAATAACTGTACGGGAATAATTGAAATTATAAATATAAATTTAGTGAAATTATATACATTGATATTGCTAGAGCCTTGAAAAGAGTGTGAAGATCTGAGCGCAGTTAGTACAAAGTATCTAAAGATTCACAAAGAATAAAACAAGGCAAGTAATTCAATGAGGAGGTTACTGTACATTGAAAAGAAAGTGGCTCCAACAGAGAAGTAACTACACGTTATTGTGACTAGTGACTATTTGATCTCAGCCTACCTTATCTACCTTTAATATTTACTTTATTTGTAGCATTGCTTTGAATAACACAAACCAGAGGGGAGAGCTCTGACTTCATAGAGGGTAAGGTAACAATAAATTAAGAACAGAATTATGTTTTAATTAACTTTAAAAAGGGCGAAGAAAGTAGTATGTAATAACAGTACTCAAAAAGTGCATTTTAAAATAGGTAATAGATGATTAATCAGAAATGTCTAAATGGTACATAACCGATATGAACATCACTTTTCCCCTATTAATTTAGTAAGGAGTTAAAATTCTGCTTCGGACATATTGACGACAAATTACAATGAGAAGATAAACAGATTATTCTACTCTAGCTTCCAAAACAAAGTTTGAGGATGCCGAAAAGCTACACAGTGATGAGTAGCTACTAAATAAAATTAATAGATAACCCTTTCTCTATCTTTAACGGCAATGAATGGACTTCAAGCCAATTAAAACAGAAGCTTGGGGACAACAGATTACAGTGTCTGGTTATAGCAATGGTCACTAATGATATAATAGATGTACACAGTGCTCTGAAAGTGCTACCTGTAACTCTCAATTAATTATTTGCAGTTCTCATGATAAATTACCATCCTACTTTACAACAGTCGCATCATTTTGATCACTGTTTCATACACTGGGTAAATTAACATATGCAGGGTTCATTTTTTTCATTTTCTTTAGTTGGTTACGTTAATTACTTTCCTGCAACATAGCCAGTACTTATTTTTTAAGTATAACCACTTTTAGCACTGATTACCTACAATAAATAATCAATTAAAAAATATTTCAACAACAATGGGTATGGAGCTAGTACAAATATGTGTTTAATAATTTCGTGATTATTGGTAATTACAAACAGATGAGTATTATTTATCCTTTCATATTCAAATAAACTTGTTAGGGTACATTTGAAGAAACTAACCAAAGTTTAAGAAACACTGCTTCAGAATCTGTAAGTGAAAATGATAATCGTAATGCGAAGTAATATTTTCGAAATGAAAAGTATGTGGATATCTGCTCCCTTCTTACTTGAAAGAAAAGTGACAGAAACTTAGGGTCAATAATTGATGATTAAAAATGTCTATAATCAGTTAAAACCTGAGATAAAATTACCGTAGAATTACATACAAACATTTATTTATTACAACAACGTACATAAAGAATATATTTACACAATTTAACCTGATAATACATAAAATTTATACAATTTCACAGGAATATTGTAACCAAAGTAAGGAAGACGAGGTTGAGAAGAAGTCATTAGCTATAACCATTTCATTTTCATAAAAGTATAAATTTAAGTAGAAGGTTTAAATTGGTTTTGTTTCTTATCTCGACACGGGACAGAGATTCAATTCCACCCAATTTGCTTGACCCAGTCTCCAGCAATGGGGGTAGCCACCGCCATTTGGGTGGGGGTGCATGCGAATAAGTGTAATGTGGTCGCACCACAGAATGGGCAGTGTGGTGTAGTAGATGGTTAGGATGTACAGCTAGTTGTCTTTTTTGTGATGCGTGCAGTTTTAGGAAGAGTGCCCATGTCTCGTTGTGTAGGTGGTTGGTGTTTGTGTCCGGTTGTGAGATGGTTGGTGTTTGTGTCTGGTTGTGTAGAAGTTGGTGTTTGTGTCTGGTTGTGTATATGGTTGGTGTTTGTGTCTGGTTGTGTAGAAGGTTGGTGTTTGTGTCTCGTGTGCATCCTGTGGCTATGCGAGAGGCTGAGTTCTGTATTATATCATTATATGTAACTTGTTTATGTTTGATATGATGAACTCCCCATTATGAGGACTGTGATGGATTTGTAACCATTTAAGAGCGTTTCGTCATTTTAACTATTTAAATATTTTTGGCCTTCTGTGTGTTGTGTTCTGTCTAGGGCGAGACTAACGCTTCTAGAGTTCAGTACTGTTTTAGTGGGAAGTTATTCATTCCAAAGTTTAGTATGGTGCTGTACTCTTCAGGTCTGGTGATGTCGTGTTAGCTTTTGTGGCATTTATTGATAGATAATAATGAATTTGGGCCTCCCTATCGAGAGGAAGGAATTTGTAGGGGTTTCTACGGTGTTTTCATGATAGAGCTAGCCCCAATTCGCCAACCAGCCACAACTCTTAGAGCCTCTGGGCTTAACGTTGAACACAACACTGGGTCTAACGTCTGCCTTTGCTTCAGAACCAAAGTCAGTATCGCTCAAGGTGAAAAAATCAAGTTGTAGCTAACCAGTTGCAACTTCCTACTTGCGAGTAGAGTAAGGTTGATCAATGTGCTGATGATGAGTTGATGTAAAATTTTTGTTCAAGGATTGAAGGCAGATAATCTATGGCAGCTAAACCAAAACTTGAAAGAGCGATAGCTAAACAATTTAATTTGCTAGCTACTGTAAATATTCAAATAAAGACATTTTGCAAATAGAATATTCTAAACTTTATCTTCTAGTCAACAATGCCATTAAAGTCTAAGATGTAATTTACAGAAAATTAGCTGAGGAATAAAAATTGATATATATATATATAATAAGTATTTACATAACTAATATTTTACACCACTATATTCATTTAATATATTTACATATGGCTAGCAAATAACTATCAACTAATGCATTTTTCTTAGCTATCATGAAAAGTAGGCTGTACAGCTGAAAAATAAAGAATAAGCTTTGATATTCAGGAGCATCGATCATCTTCATTTTGCATAAAAATAATTATATTGAGAAGGAGCAAAAAAGGATCATATAAATCTTCAATGACTTATTGAAACAATGATATCATTTTGAGGTTAAATGATCATCTTTGTAAGTCATTGTTAATTTGAATCCAGGACAAAAACCCCGGTGAAAAAAACCTCCGGTCGGTATAAATTGTCTAATCATTTTTATTAATATAGGTGCGCTATATCTTTATATTTATAACATATTGTATTTTTATTAATAACAAATAAATGAAAATTAATAATAATGAACTAGCTAGGCTATTTATATCGACCGGGGGTTATTTGCTTTGGGGATTTTTGTCCTGTGACCTGTTAATTTATACTAGCTACAATTTCTTTAAATTCATTCTTGTAAGTTAATGAAGAAGAGACTCACTAATATCTTAAATATAATGCTGAATATGTATAATTTTATACATTATCACTGTTATCACAAATAGAGGCGTTGTTATTATTTTCTCTACAGATCCAAGTCCATGTCATCACTGCTTGCCTGTCGTAGGGGGGCATTGGCTGGGTTTCTATCCCGGAGGCCCGTGTTGTTGTTTTCCTCCACCCAACTGCGTGTGTAGGCGGAGATCCTCCCGTCTGCATTATTATTCTCCTCCATGCTAGACAGCTCCATGCTGTCCTCATCGGAGGAAAAACTCGGCACCGGAGAGGAGGATTCAGGTGGAGTGGGATTGGGAGAGGAAGAAATAGAGGCAGCCTCCTCCCCTCCAGAGCTGGAGGAAGAAGAGGAGCTGAGGAGGGGAATTATTGAGGTGCGGGGTTTCCATAGCACCACCTCTAAGCAAGGCCCATCTCTCCTGCAAAGGGCATTGCACAATTAAATGCAGTCTAGACTGAACACTCAGTACAGATAAGTAAACAGCATGACATGCATTCTATAAAATGTTTGATACACTTAGCCTCTTTTACCAATACCTACAAAACAAAACTGATACTTTGAGTGAAGATAAATTGTAACTACTAAAATCAATGTAATATATAATTTAAAATCACATACAATTGGTAGAACTTTATTCAATGTTTGTTGCAAATAGTTTTTTCTTTTCACCTCAGAGTTCACATTACTTTTCAAGCATTATCAAGTTTAGACAACAATCTAACAAATTTATATTTTAATATAGCTATATTTTGACTTCACAAAACAATTATAAGAATATTAGCTACTCACTTTTAACTCTTCAAATCTATAAAAACATGCGTGCTCATTTTTAACTTTTCAAATCTAACAACTTGATACTTCAAATAAAAGGACATGACTCACTTGTAACTCTTCATATCAAAGGACATGACTCACTTGTAACTCTTCATATCTAAGGGCATGACTCACTTGTAACTCTTCTTATCTAAGGACATGACTCACTTGTATCTCTTCATATCAAAGGACATGACTCACTTGTAACTCTTCATATCTAAGGGCATGACTCACTTGTAACTCTTCTTATCTAAGGACATGACTCACTTGTAACTCTTCATATCAAAGGACATGACTCACTTGTAACTCTTCATATCTAAGAACATGACTTACTTGTAACTCTTCATATCAAAGGACATGACTCACTTGTAACTCTTCATATCTAAGGACATGACTCACTTGTAACACTTCATATCTAAGAACATGACTCACTTGTAACACTTCATATCTAAGAACATGACTCACTTGTAACTCTACAATCTGAGGACATGACTCACTTGTAACACTTCACATTTAAGGACATGATTCACTTGTAACTCTTCATATCTAAGGACATGACTCACTTGTAACACTTCATATCTAAGGGCATGACTCACTTGTAACTCTCCATATCTAAGGACATGACTCACTTGTAACTCTACAATCTAATGACATGACTCACTTGTAACTCTACAATCTAAGGACATGACTCACTTGTAATTCTACAATCTAAGGACATGACTCACTTGTAACTCTTCAATATAGATTCTGGTACTACAGAAGAGGTGGTAACTAATGGAAAATTTGTGATTTCATCAGAAAGGTAAAGTCGGAGAGACTTTCCCTCTGAAATTGCTTCCAGGCTTTCTTGAGCGCTTGAATCAGATGCCTGAAAATTAGTATAGTTAAGAATTAAGTAAATAGTTAGTGTGATTAATGTTTATGCTTTCTGATCTACCTACTAACTAGCTATATGAAATTTATGCAGCTACTCCGGAACTTTACAGAAACAGCCGATCTGCTAATGTAACAATGTTTTCCTTTCTAAGAGAATTAGGCCATTTTATAACTTTCAGAGGAATGAATATTTTTACACTCATTGAAGAATTTAATCTTAAAGTAGCTGCAATGAAGAATTTAATCTTCACATAGCTACGATGAAGAATTTAATCTTCACATAGCTACGATGAAGAATTTAATCTTCACATAGCTACAATGAAGAATTTAATTTTCACATAACTAGCTACAATGAAGAATTTAATCTTCACATAGTTACAATGAAGAATTTAATCTTCACATAGCTAGCTACGATGAAGAATTTAATCTTCACATAGCTACAATGAAGAATTTAATCTTCACATAGCTACAATGAAGAATTTAATCTTCACATAGTTACAATGAAGAATTTAATCTTCACATAGCTACAATGAAGAATTTAATCTTCACATAGTTACAATGAAGAATTTAATCTTCACATAGCTACAATGATGAATTTAATCTTCACATAGTTACAATGAAGAATTTAATCTTCACATAGCTACAATGAAGAATTAAATCTTCACATAGCTACAATGAAGAATTTCATATTTATTTAGCCCTTTTTCACTGCAGTTTTTTCTGTTCGAGATTTGAACTTTTCAACATGTTTTCTTGGTTGTTTTTGGATAGTAACTATTTTATGTTTCTAGAACGATGGGAGTATAAACACATATCAATATATATGTGTTTATAGAAAATTAAACTCATGAATAACAAAAAGAGACCACTCAAAATTATAATGACTTGGTTTGGGACTTAACTATATATCTTTAAGTTACACATAAGACCCAGTAACCAAATTTATTCACATTGTCCAAATATCTCATATAAAATTAATGTCAGAGGAGATATTATATAAGAATTCGTATTTCTACTTGGCTCTTTTTAATGAAAATATGTACAATGAATGTCAATAAGCTAGAAGATATTGGAAATGTACTAATTTAGTGTCAAAATTGGCCGTATTTAGTGGGACTGGGACATATTTGTCTCGGTCACAGTGAAAGGGTTAATTGAAAAATAAAATGTTCACAACTCCACATTCATTAAAAGAGTCTATTTTTCACATTTATTGGATTGAAGGAAGGATTTAGCAATCTTCTGGTCAATGTGAAATATATTTATATATAAAAGCTTGATTATTAAACACAACAAAGTCTCTTGATTAGTGTGCCTGCATTGTAGAGCTATTATGCTAGGTACTATTCTACTTTCTCACACTAGCTTCTGCTCCAAGAGTGTGTTCTGTGTATTTAGTGGAGAGGTGAAGAGAGTCCAGACTGGCGGCCATTCTCTCCTCATTAATGTGCTGCTTTGTAGGTCTGAACAGAGAAAACATTTCATTAAAAGAGAGGATTTAAATAAAAAAATCTACCATAAAGTAATTTATCATTTGTAGAGTAATTTAACATACCTGTCATCTATTTCATGGATATCATCAAGCTTCCTTTTACAGTGTGATGTTGTTCTGTGAGAATATAATAGGGATGATGATGAATATATTGGGATTAATGAATATATTTCCTATACTGGAGAAATTAAATTCTTACATTAGTAATATCAAGTAGCTACTTACCTGAAATTATAGCCCATGGGAGAATTGGTGCTGAACATGGATCCACTGGGCATTTGGGGATTGCCAAGAGAAGAAGCCACAGTCATAGGAGGGGCACAGAGAGGGGGGGATGGCTGTGGGGGTGTTGCAAAGCCCCCTACACCACTCCAGCCATGACTGAAGAATGGGGACATGATAGAATGCTGCTGAAGAACTGAGCTTGGAGTGTAGCCATTATTCACTCGCATGGAAGTATCAAAGTTATTGATATTCATTGTGCAGTGCACAACACAATTAAATGCTTACAGAATATATCTGTGAACAAACTCATTAGCTACCATTATACTGTTTTGAAAAGAAAATGAGCACATATTTGTAGTTGTATTCAGTTAGCTAATGTTGGAATGAATCAGTAGCTACGTTCCCTCAATCCTATTAATTTACTTAGGAGAAGGTAATTTACTGAATTGCCAAGTAAAATAGTATGGCTCATAAATTCTCCATTTGTCTCTTCAAAGAAACCAAATTTCTCTCTAAAATGATCAAATTATCATACATTATCTCCAAAATAACATTGTTGTATATTAAGCATAAGAGAAAATTAGATATTTCTCACCATTTGGAACTATATGGCTCAAAATATCTGTAACAAGCTCAACATCCAGTCTGTATTTGGTGCACAAAATCCCACTGACTTTATCAAAAGCTGAAAAAATCCACCATAGATTTCCAGTAATTTGGCTGATCCACAAACATTCTCCCAATTTACCCATCGAAAATTAATGGTAACATAGGAATAAATAGCTAAAAATCCACTGACTATGCCAGAATATTATTTTCAAAGGGGGAAAAATTCCACCAACATGTCAGTGGAATTTACCATGAAATACAGACTGGCTCGCCATTAAAATGGCAAGTTTGGACATTCTTTATTATCTGGCTGAATTGAAGACAAATAAAATAGAATTTACTACAGACAGAGACTTTTTATCTCAAAATGAAGTGTCTGAGAAAGACAGACCACAGTCAGCCATTAGGCAGAGACTCTGAGTTGGCAAAGGTAGCATCATAGTCCACTCTAGTCAAATCCAATTATCTAACCTTCATCTATTCAACCCTTTCGACGCGGTTGGGTTATATATGTCCCAGCATTTTACTCCGATATAGAAATGGGTCAAATAGATCCCAAATATCCCTTTACACCCCCCCACTATAGTCTCCAGGCATCATGTCACACATAGCAACACACTTGCCCGCCAATATGCCAATCAGTTAGTGCCTAGAGGAGTAGGAGTGAGGTTGTGTGCTAAGGTCTCTCAAAAATCTCCCAAAATGTAAGTATATCTAATTGGTATCATTCATATTGGCCCTTTCCTAGCATGTAACTCATTGTAAACATCACTTGTAACCTGTGTATTGTTCTTAGATACCATCAGAATGCTTATCTATAAAATAAATTAACAAATTATTAGTTTGGGATGCAAGTGTCCCATTTGTGCATTTGAGTTAGAGTGATTTGTCCCACTTGTATTCTACCTATCAAATGTCCCACTTGTATTCAACGAGATCTGGGACTTAAATATCCCATTTGTGATTAATAAATCATTTGTCCCACTTGTAAACATGATGATTAGGGACGTATTCATCCCACCTGCAAACTAATTCAGCCATGTTCATTCATAAATATTTTGCTAAATATGTTTTTTTCATATTGCAGGAACCGAAAAAGGCAATTGGATGATGAAGGGCATTGATACCCTATTGAAAAAAATAAATTGCGAAGATGAGTTCATAGACAGTGAAAGCTCGGAGGACGACAGCATCGACGATCCAAATTACGAGGAGTGTGAAAACGAGGTAGATCAGAGTGACTTTGATGATATTGATGAACCTAGTGAGCCACAGCACAAAAGAGGAAGAATACTAGTCCAACAACAGGATGTGAGTGGCGTTTGCGTTGGGAATGAACAGAGTAACATAAGCTTGGAGGATGAGGAAACTATGAATGGCGCAGATGATCATCAAATGCCTGTAGAATGGACTGAAAGTGTTACCGATATTGATTGGTCAAAACTTCCACAAGAATTTGAACCATTGTTTTCTCTGAGTGCAGCAAAGCGTGGAGTTGTTTTATGTTCCTTAGACAGATCTTCAACCCCTTTCGAGGCATTCAAATCTGTTTTCCCTCCCAGTTTGTTCATTCATATAGCGGATAAAACAAACAAAAGAATTGAGAAAGAAAATGCATCTAAGAAAGTTAAAAATAATTTGACTGACGCAGGTGAAGTAATGATCGTGATTGGATGTACAATGATTATGGGCTATAATAAAGTTCCAAAACTGGAACTATATTGGAGTGGAAATAGATCTCTGAGAAACGAATGCATCAGTAAGGCTATTACTAGAGATAGATTCAGGTTTGTCTTCTCCAAAATGTACTTTGCGGATCCACAAAAGCCTTCTGATGCAAGCAAAACTTACTACATTGATGATGTTGTTAGGTGTTTCAAATACACCTTCGCTAAATCTTTTTCTGAAAGTAATAGGCAAAGCATCGACGAATCAATGACTAAATTCAAAGGTAGATCAGCACTGAAGCAATACCTTCCGATGAAGCCTATCAAGCGAGGAATAAAGATTTGGCAGCAGTGCGATGCTATAACAGGATATACCTATGACTTCAACATATATTCCGGGAAAGACTTGTCTCAGAACACAGAATTATCACTTGGTGAAAAAGTTGTAACAAAACTATGTTCTACTATGAGGAGTAAAGAAAGTGCTATATGTTTTGATCGATTTTTTTCGTCTGTGAAACTTTTTGCTAATTTAGGCATACCAGCTGTAGGAACTTACATGTCTAATCGTAAGTATACTCCTGATTTGACTGAGTCCTTAGAAAGAGGAGAAACTGAAGCCAAATTCAGTGATAAAGGAGTTATGGCCCTGAAATGGCAGGACAGCAAACCTGTTCACATGATGAGTAATCGTCATAGTTTCAGCATAAAAACAGCAAGAAGAACCTCGAAATCTGGCGAGAAGAATGAAATTTCTTGCCCTGAAGCAGTCATTTTCTATAACGATTACATGGCAGGAGTCGACAAATCTGACCAGTATGTGGCCTCTTACAACTTCGAACGGAAATCTAAGAAATGGTGGAAAAAAGTTTTCTTCAAACTGACTAAGACAGCATTAGTGAACGCTTGGATACTCCACAAAGAAGTGAAGTGTAAGAATCTTCCACAGCTACCATTCATCATAAATACTGCTGAGGACATGATTACTCATGGTGTAAAATGCACTTCAATGATACGAAATCACAAAGTTGGCAGACCTTCTTCATCACCAAATTTAGACATCAGGCTGAACATAGGCAAGCACTTTCCTCAAAAAGTAGCAACAAGACGCCGCTGCAAACATTGTGCAAATCACGGTAAAGAGAAGAGAGGTGTTCTTATCTGCTCGTCATGTAAAGTGCCTCTTTGTGGTGAATGCTTTGAGCCATACCATAAGTAAAATACATAATATGTAAAGGTGTCTATTGGTAATTTGGCTCATGAAAACGTGAATTCCACTGGAAAAGATTGAGAGTCGGTTATCATATAATCAAGCAGTGTCATTATGGCATAATTTTATTTTTATACGATGAACTTTACCAACGGATTTGAAATGTGATAGGTCATATATGAGCCTAGTCTTTAGTTTTATTCTATTTGCAATAGAAAAAGGTGATATAGCTTTTTCATTTTATGTTTTTCTCAAGTATCTGATGTTGATATAGTTTTGGTTTGAAATGATGGTCTCAATGAATGCTAGTTTTCAAATAAAATGGAATATATTTTCTATTGAAGTTATATTTTTCATTAAACAATAAGATTATAAGTTCAATGTGTCTATTTATTACCCTGATTGATGAAAGATTGGTCATTTAGATGCATTTATATGAATAATTTTGTTGTTTTATTTTACTAGTGGGTTGTATATATCCCATTTTCATGGAACACAGGTTACTTATGGTACACATATGTCCCACATCAAATATTCACAAAATTGAATAAATACATATGCCGACGATCTAAGTTCATCCAATAGTACTCAAATCTACCGAAAAATATATTAAAATGTTTCTCAATTCGGCAGAAAAAATTCCGCGTCGAAAGGGTTAAACTGAAGCGACACTGTACTGTCTGTACAAGTCAGTCTGTATTTCATGGTAAATTCCACCGACATGTTAGTGGATCAGCCAAATTACTGGAAAAGTGGAAATTTATGGTGGATTTTTTCATCATTTTCAAAAAGTCAGTGGAATTTTGTGCACCAAATACAGTCTGGTGCACAAAGAGATGAATGGTTCTCTCAAGAAAACACCATTTGCTTCCTGTAATTAACTGGTAAATGTTTGGATTAATTTGACAAGAATCTTGTAAATATATCACTAGGTACTGATTCAAACTAGGGCTAAAGCCAGGCTTTAGTCAAAGTATTGAAGATTTACAATTTATTCAGCCAGCCTGAGCCAGGCAATAGGCATTAATAAATTCCTAAATTTTAAAGTCTGCAGAACTAGAAAGTAATCATTCATTAGGAGAAACATATTTTTCTAAATTTGGGTACAGTTGTTCATTTTTGTTACATTTTAGCCATTCTGCAAAGCGCGTCCATGTCGCCAAAGATCTTTGGCGACTATATTAGAGGGAAAATTCACCAAAACAAGATCTTGGTGACTATTTTCTAATTGATTCCTATGTTTACATGTTATTATTGGAGACATATTGAAGAAATTTGGCATTTTGGAGACTAATTTGAATATTTTTGGAGACTAATAGTCCTGAAATATGAAATCTTGGTGACATATTTGACACACTTTGCAGACTGGGATTTTAGAGATATAACAGTATAACACTATAACTTGAGGAAAATATTCAAATGACTCATGAGCATGCTGCATTATTTTATGAATTTCAAAGTACAAGTAGAAGTACAACTGTACATTAATTCTGAAAGAAACTGCGGTGCAGTCTGTATTTGGTGCACAGAATCCCACTGACTTTTTCAAAACGCCGAAAAAATCTACCAAAGTGTCGGACCGGGTGGCTTTGCGCATTTTCCGCATACTTTGATTTTACGAAAAAACTAGAGAAGTCAGCAATCTGATTTTTCGTGTGCAGATAGATGAAGGGTAGACCTAGGTGCACACCAAGTTTCAACTCTTTAAGTTCAATAGAAAAAAAGTTATCATCGAAAAACTGCGCAAAGATCGTGGGGGTAAACCGGGTGAATTTTGCGCAATTACCGGGTGTACTTGCGCACTGCGCAAATTCACCCAATGTGAAACTGCGCAGTGCGCAAGTTCACCCTATGTATAAACTGTGCACAGAAAATCTAACCCCGATATGCTATGCAACTGCCGTGAATCTGCCCCAATCTTCTATGCAACTGTCCCAATCTACTGTGCAATTGACGTGAGTCTGCTGTGCAATTGCAGTGAGGCTGCTGTGGAATTGTCGTGAGTCTGCTGTGGAATTGCCGTGAGGCTGCTGTGGAAATGCCGTGAGTCTGCTGTGGAATTGCCGTGAGGCTGCTGTGGATTTGCCGTGAGGCTGCTGTGGATTTGCCGTGAGGCTGCTGTGGATTTGCCGTGAGGCTGCTGTGGAATTGCCGTGAGGCTGCTGTGGAATTGCCGTGAGGCTGCTGTGGAATTGCCGTGAGGCTGCTGTGGAATTGCCGTGAGGCTGCTGTGGAATTGCCGTGAGGCTGCTGTGCAATTGCCGTGAGGCTGCTGTGCAATTGCCGTGAGGTTGCTGTGCAATTGCCGTGAGGTTGCTGTGCAATTGCCGTGAGGCTGCTGTGCAATTGCCGTGAGGCTGCTGTGCAATTGCCGTGAGGCTGCTGTGGAATTGCCGTGGGGCTGCTGTGGAATTGCCGTGGGGCTGCTGTGGAATTGCCGTGGGGCTGCTGTGGAATTGCCGTGGGGCTGCTGTGGAATTGCCGTGGGGCTGCTGTGCAATTGCCCGTGGGGCTGCTGTGCAATTGCCCGTGGGGCTGCTGTGCAATTGCCCGTGAGTCTGCTGTGCAATTGCCCGTGAGTCTGCTGTGCAATTGCCCGTGAGTCTGCTGTGCAATTGCCCGTGAGTCTGCTGTGCAATTGCCCGTGAGTCTGCTGTGCAATTGCCCGTGAGTCTGCTGTGGAATTGCCTGTGAGTCTGCTGTGCAATTGCCGTGAGTCTGTTGTGGAATTGCCGTGAGGCTGTTGTGGAATTGCCGTGAGGATGTTGTGGAATTGCCGTGAGTCTGTTGTGGAATTGCCGTGAGGCTGTTGTGGAATTGCCGTGAGGCTGTTGTGGAATTGCCGTGAGGCTGTTGTGGAATTGCCGTGAGGCTGTTGTGGAATTGCCGTGAGGCTGTTGTGGAATTGCCGTGAGGCTGTTGTGGAATTGCCGTGAGGCTGCTGTGGAATTGCCGTGAGACTGCTGTGGAATTGCCGTGAGACTGCTGTGGAATTGCCGTGAGTCTGCTGTGCAATTGCCGTGAGTCTGCTGTGCAATTGCCGTGAGGGCGAGTCTGCTGTGCAATTGCCGTGAGGGCGAGGCTGCTGTGCATTGCCATGAGGCTGCTGTGGAACTGCCGTGAGGCTACTGTGCAACTGCCGTGAGGCTGCTGTGCAATTGCCGTGAGGCTGCTGTGCAATTGCCGTGAGTCTGCTGTGCAACTGCCGTGAGGCTGCTGTGCAACTGCCGTGATATAGGAGTATCAGGGATGAATATCACAGGTTTATTAATGAATAAGAGCTCTTTAACTTTATTAATAAATGTGCGCAAGTCCACCCGTGAATTAAAATATTCCCAGGGTGATTTTGCGCATCTAGTATATTGGTTATATCTCAATAATTTATAATTATTATTAAAATCATCTTACATGACGTTAATCTGCAGTAAATTATGCGTATCCAACGTAAATTGCAATCAAATTGGAGCATAATTATCAACACTACAGCATAGTTCGCGGAGATTCGATTCTAGTCCAAAATAATTATTTTGCTATAAAAAACATAGGTCTCTGTTTGAGCACTTAGTATCTATACTTAATCTCTTACGATTTTCGTGAAATTTATGCACTAGGGTGGTTTAAGAGCTGCTCTTTCCAATGGTTTTGACAGATTTGAAATATTTTCACGCATTTACAGTCAAACCGATGCGCAACTTCACCCGGAATGTTGAAGTGCGCAAAGCCACCCGGTCTGACGCTAAATCCTATTTCAAGAGTATGTTCCAAGTCACCGATTAATTGTAGACTTAAAATTTGTAAAAAGAAGCATCTTTCACATATATAGACGACTAATGAGCACTTAAATTAGATTTAAAATTAAAATTGGTGACTCATAATCATAAACAGCGGAACCGCACATCTTTGTTGAAATGTAAACAAAGCAGCCATTTTGTTTTGATATGGCTCGATCCTTGATGTATAATTCAAATTGTATATTAGTTTTCTGTTTTCGGTGTTCTTTTGTTATGAATGATGTGGTGACTACTTGTCATTTTAATTTGATGCTCTCTGACTAATTATCAAAAAAAAAAAATGAATAACTATGAAAGAAAGTATGTCTCTCTCAGGCTCTCCCATGTTTCAAAGTGTGGCAGGAAAGTCACCAGTTTAATGAGAAAATGGATCAAGGTCGCCACATTTAAGATACTTATAAGAAGAAATAGGACTTGCTAGTGAAGATTTTACACTAGAAGCCAGTCTGCAGAAACTGGTTAAGTGTTCGTAGAGATCTCTTAATCTGTTCGTAGCAAAATTAATGTAAATATAGGAATAAATTCAGAAGTGTTCGTAGCAAAATTAATGTAAATATAGGAATTAATTCAAAATTGTTCGGAGAGAATATCCCAAATATCTCACATATTCTGCAGACTAGAAGTAGAAAGCATCCTTAACCTTATGCATCATGTCTGATGCATGTGTATCACTTGAGACTATCTATGAGTGATTTACTTGCTATTTACAGGTTTCTAAACTTATTTCACCTCTCAAAAGTTGCCAGTATACTGGCGACTTTGTCCATACTTTGAAACATGCCAGTCTGTATTTCGTGGTAAATTCCACCGACATGTCGGTGGAATTTTTTTCCCTTTGAAGATAATATTCTGGCAAAGTCGGTGGATTATTAGCTATTTATTCCTATGTTACCATTAATTTTCAGTGGATAAATTAGGAAAATGTTAGTGGATCAGCCAAATTACTGGAAATTTATGGTGGATTTTTTCAAGCTTTTTCAAAAAGTCAGTGGGATTTTGTGCACCAAATACAGACTGGGTCAAACATGGAGGCTCTCTGTGATTGGCTGGTATCAGTTGTATCATTGTATGCCTCTCTCTGAAGACTGATTGGCTAATACGCTCTCAATTAATTTAGGTAGTTATAATAATATAGGTATATTGACGCCAGTCTGTATTTTGTGCACAAAATCCCACTGACTTTTCCAAAAAGCTGAAAAAATCCACCATAAATTTCCAGTAATTTGACTGATCCACCAACATTTTCCCAATTTATCCACCAAAAATTAATGGTAACATAGGAATAAATAGCTAAATATCCACCAACTTTGCCAGAATATTATATTCAAAGTTGGAAAAATTCCAGACATGTCGGTGGAATTTACCATGAAATACAGACTGGTAAATATAGGAGGAAATTAAGGATTGTTAACACAGAAAATGTTAAAAATATCCCATATTCTGCAGACAGGCCTACACTTAGTTATCACCAGAGCTTACAATTAGAAAGCCAAAGGCAGCTGGCATAAACTTACAAAAGTACAAAGAAAGTAGAAACTTCTTCACAATTTTGGTGGCTTTAAACCAGAGTCTAAAGACCACCTAAAGCTGTTGGATAACCAGGATGGTTATTCGGTTCTGCCTGGAAACTTCTAGGTTTAAAACAATATTAAAAGGTATGCAGAATTCAATCAAAAGTGGTAAGATTGATATAGGAAACAAAAAATATAAAAGTCTAAATAAAACAAAAGATAACATATTTTAACAATATATACAGACACAACTACCAGGTTCTCTTCCACATCTTCACCCTACTGACAGCAAGATGAGTGTACTGGGACAGACACAGCTACCAGGTTCTCTTCCACTGAGAAAGTAGAAACAAAAAAATAATAAGTGAGAAACATTGGGGAGCGCGTTCGAGTGCGAACTTAACCTAAAATATGGATCTAATAAGTTCTAGCAAGGTTTAACAAAAGATATTATTCATATAATATTTCTGTGTGATCATCATTTTAATTTCTAATATTAGGTATCATCTCAAGTGTTGATTAATTTCAAAGCTTTCTAATTTTTCAGATAAATTCAAATTTAAGTTTTTGGAATTTTCGATAATATGCTCTCGGATAACAAAATCTTAATACAAATAAATGTAATTGTATCATTTCATGAAGAGGAATAATTTATTTGAAGAGTTTTATTGTCTCAATGAAATACACAAGTAAAAATAGATGCATGCTGTTTTCCTAATAAGAGTAACATGCCAGACCTCATCGGTTGGACGAGTAGCCCCAGCAAACATGAATGTATCTATTCGATGTCTAAACGACTCTGTATAACTTCTCTTCCGACATCGAATACCAGTAACAAATTAGACATGGTGACATCAAGTAGACATCAATCCGATATCCGTTTGCACCGCTAAACCGCATCATATCAAGTATATTTGGAATCGAAGCGATACCGTTAAAACAGCGTTGAATAGAAAGATAAATTACGACATCCAACATACATAGGGATTCTACATCAAACAGACGCCTAATTATATATCTAATATGCTTCGAAACGATATCTACTTGCATCCAATAAATAAATAAATTAGAATAGAAAACTCTTACTTCATTGATATAACGAACTGTACGTTTAGGTGCATATCAATTTGATTTATGTTACATAATGTAATATATAAATTAAATGGGAAGAAATGAAGTGATGTGTCCAGGTATCGTTCGTGGGTCTATCCGTCCTCGTGCCAGCAGTTATGCCACTTAATTTGCCACCGTGGATGCATTTTACTTCAATTTTTTTTATATATTAAGGAACCTGGAGATACTTAAAGAAATTTTAAAGTGAATAGAACAATACAGGCAAGCACCGCTTTTATAACCAAAATCACAACTTATTCTTATTTCAAATAGTAATGAGTTAGTCAAATTTTTATATAATTGTAACTCCTTAAAAATTTCGTTCTCTATGAGTTCAAATTAAAGAAAATGTTTTGAAGCCAAGACTTAGAATACAGATGAAAGCTCTGTGATGAAAGTTCAAAGTAATGAATGCATTAATTAAAATTTGACCATATACTAACTCTCACTCAGCAAATAAAGGTCATAATAGTTGAGTAATTAGTTTGACAGTTTGACTTATATAATTGTGTTACATAAAACAGGAATTTTGTGCTCTGTGAAATAATTTTAGCAATACGGTATATGTTCCAAGTTATTAATAGGGTCTATATTTTCGAACACGTGATAAAGGAAAAAATAATAATTATTATTTAACTACTGTTTAATTAGTAACATAATAGCTGAAGGTATGATACCAATTGAAATAAAAGTTAAATAATGATTATTATATATAGATTTATTGAGTCCGATTACAACTTTATAAGTTTAATTATCTATAATGTGAATCACTGAATTTTAATCGTCTCATTTGCAGTTTTTGGCACTAGGTGAAAGCTCAAGTTATCGGATATGGGGTTAAGCATAATTTACGTGGAAAAATTATTTGTGTAATGATTTTTATTTCTGAACTTCTATTTTACGTACTGGTATCATAGATACCAATTTAAGTAAGAATTGAATAATGATAATTATTATATATATTTCTTACATATTCGAAAATGTGGAACCATCCGATAAAACAGAATTTACTCTAAAATGGAACGTGTTAAATAGCCTCTACGTTTAGTAGAGGTTTTACGTCTGCTTTTGAACCAAAGGCCATGTTGCTGACGTCAAAAGGAAATAAAATACAAGGGACTGGAAGAAGCAGTCAGAAAGCAAAGTGGCTCCATGGACAAAGTCACGATGCTCATGGATGCTGAAAAGCTACTCCGTGAATGCTGTCACTTACCGAGGATGTGACAAAAATGGTCACAAGCAACGGTGGCTGCACTCAAGAATGGAAGAGGGAAATGAAGAGGTAATAGTAAATGAAGTCTACGAGCCTACTTAACACAAAATCTAATACCTCGTACGTAATTGTGGAGCGTAACCCTAGCGCTATCCTCTAAAACTGCATGGAGAGTTAAAACACTATACACAAGGTAAAAATAAAATAGACAATACATAATCCAAATTACAACCGTTTGGGTCCCAAGGGACGCCACCCCACTTTTCTTCTATTCACCAAAGACAGCTTCAGGAACACCTCGGGGCTTATTATAAGCAGTTTAGAATAGATTCATAACAATAAATGCACTGGCCATCGAAAAATCACTTGATTGGTAATCCATTTCATTTTCACGGTACTGGAGGAACAATATATTCAACAACCGATGTTCCAGTAACGCTTACTTTACGTTAATCCAGTGTACAATTACACTTGCTTGCCAATGTGTGATCGTATCTTTACAACTGCCGTAGCCCCCTATAAGTGGATTAATTATTGGGTATAGTTTAAAGGGAGCACTGCGTACGTTATATAGAAAGGTACAATCCAATTGAATAGAAATAATTCCTTCATTTCTTTACGTATTATAAAACAGGAAGATAAGAAAATAAATTTCAAAATTTGAAACTATTTTTTTAAAATTACGTACTATCTGTTTTCGCACTTCTGGTCGAAGTATAAATTCAGATATCGTTTGGAAATAGACATGCCGACGTCAAGATGATGCTGTTAAAACCATGTATCGGTTTTCGTGTTTCTACTCGAAGTTTAAATTCAGATATCATTTAGAAACACACATTCCGATATCTACTATGTGTCGAAATGGTTGCTAAGTCGATACCCACCGTTAGCGCTACGAATTCGACAGCAAACGGCATCGAATCAACATTCATATGTTTGTTGGGGCTACCTCATATTTTTCCATGCCATTAGAACCCTGGCCGCACAGTAAACATTACAATGTTGGGCCAACGTTAGCCTAATTCAGACCGAAACTCTGGACCAACGCTGTCATGCCGGTCTCGGTGTATTGGGCCAGTGAAGGCCCGACGTTGGCCCACCTCACGGATGTCCACCGGCCCTGAACAGTATAACCACGTATAAACGACTTATTGGTACCGGCAATACTTAAAGGTCCTCTCCAGGCTCCGGGAAAAAAATGAGTTTATTACATAATATTATAGAACTAAGTTCTACGATAATTATTCCGCAAACCGCATATAATTCGGTTCAGTATATATTTTATGATTTGCTTTAAAAGTTTTTTAGTACTCTGTGAGCAACAATCAAGCGAATCTCCAACCTGACGCTGAGAAAGAAGATTGTACACTCTTTGTTTTGATTTCAAATTTAGATTTCTAAACAAACAATGCGTTTTTGGCCTTCTTTTAAGATATTAATTGTTTCTAAAAGTATATAAACGTTTCTATAATAAGCTTATTCAAATTTAAATCTTAAAACGAATAATAAATAAATTTAATAAACCAAATACCTAGTTGACAATCAAAACAAATGGTGTACATTCTTCTTCAGACTGAAAATTAAAAAGTCGGAAGTAGAGTAGGTTTTGTAGAGTTTGGATTATAAAAATCTTTAAAAGCATATAAAATTAAAAATATGCTATCAAATTGTATGGGGTATGCAGTAAAATGATAAGAAACATTAGCCTCGTTGATTTAAGCAATAAAAAATATTGCTTGGAGGGGACCTTTAACGTTGCCGATGCCTGTATCGAACTGACGCCCAATTATATATCTAATATGCTTCGAAACGATATCCACTCGTATCCAATAAATAAATTGTTGTATTAGTCACACTTAGTTATTGTTTAATATTTATATTTTGCATATATTATATTTAACTAATGTATTTTAACTATTCTGCATAATTGTCTTATGATAACATTTTCTGGTTCTCGCTATGACTCATGTCGCATACCTAATTCTTTCCTGTTTATCATTATATAAAAGTATGTGTAAATCTCTCTAGTGTCAGTTGTCTACAGAGCATCGTAGAGGGTTTTCCTATATTAATCACTTATAATAAACTTATACTTTTAAACTTGTAAAAACCACTGTTCATTTAACCTATGTTTTATCAATTGTTATAGGCTCAGAGAAACGTTTTCACGAAGTGAGATAACCTGTAAAGTAGAGAAAAACTTAAATGGTTATTTATTAAAGTGTAAAGATTAAAAATAGCATTGTTGAGATTATACAGTGAATTTTCTTAAGTGATTATTTTTGATTGGCTTGCTATGATAACAGGATTTATTTTATGTTGGATCAACATAGCATTTCAACTCAAGTTGTATTTTATTTTTCATGAAAGCAAGAATAATTTACAAAAATCTGCTACAAATATATCAGTAGTTAGATGTATGCTTAGCCGACTTGTGAAGTTGTGTATATAATTCCAAGAGGTTAAAGCATAGTGGTAACTGGTTTTTAGTTACATTGAAGTATAAATCTCTGTTATAAATTAAGTGTCAATTGTTTTCATATCATGGCTAGTGATAAATTCTTGGGGATTACCCCATTAACTGAAAACAATTATCCTACTTGGAAGGTGCAGGTTAAAATGTATTTACTTAGAGAAGGATTAATGTCAATAGTTGATGGGACAGAGACGGCTCCGCTGATTCAGCAAGTCAGGCTATCCGGGATAAATTTAACACAATGAAAAATAAGGCGTTTGCTAGTCTTGTGTTATCTATATCAACCTACCAATTATTTATAGTTGGTGAACCTGTTAATTCAGTGACTGTTTGGAATTATCTACAAAATGTATTTCAGGCAAATACATGGTCCAATAAATTGCGACTGAAGAAGAGGCTTTTCAACCTCAAGCTCACATCAGAAGACAACCTTCAAGCTCATTTGAAGGAATTCACAGAAATCTTTCAAGAACTTGCTGTTTTCGATGAAGCAGTGAGTAATGAAGATCAAGTCATCTGTTTACTCTCCCCACTACCTACTCAGTTCGACGTGATTGTCACTGCATTGGAATCACAAGCAACTGTACCATCTTGGAATGAAGTCGCTGAAAATCTCAAACGTGAAGCATTAAAGTTAAGTACACTTGATTCAAATAATGTGAACAGAGCATTAAGTGTAGAATCAAACAGAGCTGCAGTTTCAGATTCAGTGAAGAGCAAGCAGAGCATTATTTGTTTCTTTTGCAATAAAGTAGGTCACATGAAGAAGAACTGTTTTAAGCACAAAAATTACATGCAAGCGAAACAGTTCAAGTCTCAGGCTAATATAGTGGTGGATAGAACTCTTCATGCTAGTGCTCTCTGTAGCAAAGATATTGTGGATAATTCTTGGATTATAGATTCTGGAGCTACAGCTCATAGGAGTGGTGATGACTCACTATGTTCAAACTTTGTACAACTAGAAAAACCTATAACAGTAAAAGTGGGAAACGGGTCTAGTTTGCAAGCTACGGCTGTGGGTAATATTGCTGTTAATCTTAAAATACCAGGGGGTAAAAGTAGAACATGCACACTGACCAATGTTTGGCATGTGCCTGAGTTAGCTTTTAATTTGCTATCAGTTTCTAGAATTACCAGTTATAATAAATCGGTTTGAACTGAAAACACCTCTGTTAATTATCTCGTGCGTCAGACCTATGTTTCGCTTAGTCAGCACATTCGAGTGACCGGTGACTGTACTTTGCTGGTTCTGACTGTACTTTGTAATTGTTAATCCCTTATGCAGCGCAATTAGCAGCGTTACTGCCATTCTTTAGTGCTTTTATTTAGGTTGTTTTTATCGTCAGTTAGTTTTGATTTTTATCTCTTTTAACCTTTTTATTCTGTAGTAAGCTGGTAAGTTAACCTTGTTTAGTTGTGTTGCAGGAGGTTTAAGTTACAGCTGAGGTAGGAATTGTTGGTCTGCCTGGTGAACTCTGAACGTCTGCCAAGTGTTTCCAGAGTACTGAGCAGGGAGGTTGTTGACCCCTGAATGCTCATGGGCACTCCGGTTGAGGGGTGCTGGTGGCATTTGCTCTCTTTTGCCAGTCAGACTGCTATTTTATTTTAATGATTTAGGGTGAGGATGTGCTCTGTAGCTCATGTGACACACGTAATAACCGAAAGAAAAGAGTTAAATGTGCACTGTGTTCTGGATGGTTTCACATGTCATGTGTGGGACTGACCAGGGCACAGGCGTCAGTTATAGTAAGATGGGTTTGTGTGGCGTGTCGAGGGCGGGGTACAATCGATGACCCCCAGGAGCGGCCCAATCAGCTGGTGAATTTGGAGGCATATATTGGTGGCTGTCGTAGTAGGTTGAGAGTCCTAAATACGATTCCCAGGGGATCAGTAATAGCTGTGGCGGGAGCCCTCAAACTGTTATTACAGGGGGCTCTGACGCAGAAGACCCAATTAGCATGGACAAGGCTTATGAGCTTCTGCTACTGGGGGCTACAGTGCCCAGATGGCGGTAGGGAAGGTCGTAAGGTTTCTCTTGCTACCAAAATCAATCGGCAGGTGGCCCAATTTTTAGAAACTGACTCCCTACCTACGCTGCCTGAACCCATAATCCCAGTTGTTAATAATCGACACGCTTCAGACGATGACAAGTTACAAAAGTTGAAAAAAAGAGTGGCAGCTAAGTTTGCAGATGGTGACGTGAGTGGAGCAGTTCGTGAGCTGTCATCTTCGGATGGACTGGCCCAACGAAACGAAGAGACTGTCAGAGCGTTGAGGTCTAAACACCCGCCTGCCCCGCTAGACTTGATAATGCCAGAGCCTCCGGATAATTCTCTAGTTGTGCCTATTGTTTCGGAGGAGGATGTCCGGAGGGCTGTTAATTCTTTTCGTCCTGGTTCTGCCGGAGGACCTGATGGCCTCAGGCCAGGTCATTTGAAGACGCTATTGTCCCATTCATCTGCAGAGGCTGGAGTACGTCTTTTGACCATTCTGACAGATTTTGTGAATGCGATATTGAGAGGAGAAGTTCCTGATTTTGCTTTGTCAACTTTCTATGGAGCCACATTGTGCGCTTTAACCAAAAAGGATGGTGGCATCAGACCCATAGCAGTTGGTAATACCTTGCGTAGGTTGGCTGCTAAGGTTGGTGCGCGCCCCTTATCACACTCTCTTGGTAGTGAATTAAGACCGGTTCAGCTTGGGTTCTCTACGAAGGGTGGCTGTGAAGCTGCCGCACATTCTGCAAGACGGTACTTGAATGACTGTAACCAAAGGAGGGTGTTTCTCAAGGTGGATATGAAAAACGCTTTCAATTGTCTGAGGAGAGATACTTCCTTACTGTTATTCGTAACCGTGTGCCGGAGCTATATAGACTCCTTTGGCAAGCTTATTCTTCGCCTTCAGCTTTGTTTTTTGGTGAAGAGGTGCTGAGGTCGGAGACAGGTATCCAGCAGGGTGACCCTTTTGGACCGGCTATGTTTGCTCTTGGAATTGACGAGGTGGCTCGCAGGGTTGAGTCAGAGTTCAATGTATGGTATCTGGACGACGCAGCCCTGGGAGATACACCGGAGAGAGTTTTGGAGGACGTAAAACCTTGATAGATGGGTTGAGTGCCATCGGACTTGAAGTTAATAGCGCGAAATGTGAGCTGACCATTCTCGATGATAATGCCCCTGGTGAAACAGAATTGTTGTTCCGGGCAGTGCTTCCAAATGTCAGAGTGGTTCATAAGGACAATTGCTCCTTGTTGGGTGCGCCTTTAAGTGACTTGGGTATCCCCGAGGAGATTTTAAGGAAGAAAGAAGATCTGGATCTCATGGTCTCTCGATTGCGGGTGGTGGATAACCATCAAGCCTTCTTTTTGTTGAGAAATGTTTTCTCCATTCCGAAGCTACAATATGTTCTGCGGGCTTCTCCAGCTTACAAGCACGTAGTCGAACTTAGCTGCTTTGATGAATCACTTAGATCTGCCGTTGCCAGTGTGACCAATGTAGAGATGTCAGCTGATTCTTGGGTTCAGGCAACTTTACCGGTTGGCCTTGGTGGACTAGGTTGTAGGAGAGCTGGAGATATTGCATTGCCTGCTTTTGTGTCTTCAATGTATTCTGTGAGTGATTTGGTTGAAACTATTCTTTCTAATATTAATATAGTCGATACCGGAGAGCTTACGGATGCAGTTGGGACATGGAGGCAGGGTTTACAGGCTGGTCTCCCGGTACCAGTCCATGAGTCCAGTCAAAAAGAATGGGATACACAACGGGCTCATTCATTAATGGAGAGTCTGTTGGCTAGAGCTGATCAGGTGGCAAGGGCACGACTATTATCTGCATCTCTTAAAGAAACTGGAGTGTGGTTGAACGCGATTCCCATACCGTCATTGGTTACACAGCTCGATCCAGAGGTCCTGAGGGTAGCCATTGCTCTCAGAGTTGGTGCCAGAGTTTGTGAACTTCATTCTTGCCGCTGTGGCAGTGGGATGGATGTCAGAGGACTGCATGGCCTGTCTTGTAGGTACAGTTCTGGGCGTCACCCAAGACATGCAGCAATGAATGATGTGGTAAAACGGGCTTTGCAGAGAGCAGGACTCCCTTCAGTACTTGAGCCTCCTGGACTTGACAGAGGTGATGGTAAACGCCCAGATGGTATTACTGTGTTTCCTTACATGAATGGAAAGAGTCTAATTTGGGATTGCACGTGTGTCGACACATTTGCCGAGACACACCTCAATGATTCCGCAGTTGAGGCCGGATCAGCTGCCGGGGCTGCGGAGAACCGTAAACGTCAGAAATACTCCGCCCTTGGAGATGCATACATATTTGAGCCAATTGCTATAGAGACCACAGGAGCGTACGGTAGAACGACCTCCTTAATCATGAAGTCCATAGGTAGACGCCTTGTTGAGACAACGAATGAACCAAAGGAGTCTGCCTGGTTCCAACAGCGAATGGCTCTTGCGATCAAGAGAGGGAATGCCTTCAGCATCCTCTCAGCCGCGAAGGAGAGGTTTTAGAGGGTCGGGTCCACCCCTTCAGGGAACTCAACCCCTCACTCGTAGTTCCTGAAGGAATTTCCTCTTCTGTAAAGATTTTATCCTTCTTGTTTTTAATGGAAAAATATTGTCTTTTTGAACAAACAAAAAAAAAAATAATCGGTTACGTTTGATAATAATTATTGTAAAATTCATGAAAAAGGAGAACTAATTGCTGTTGCCAACTGTGTTGGTAAACTATATGTATTAAATGTTATAGTTCATACAGCTGTGATATCTGTTGATTCAAATAAATCGAATGATATGTTATGGCATAGAAGGTTCGGTCATTAAGGGAGGAATAATATGTGTAAAATGATCCTAAAGGATCTAGTAATAGGTTTGAATATTAAACTAAATGCGATAGAAGGTGTTTGTAAACACTGCTGTAATGGGAAAATTCATAAGTGCTCGTTTCCGACAGGAGGGAGGAAAAATCTTAAACCTCTTGATTTGATTCATTCAGATGTATGTGGTAAAATTTCCCAGTCATCAATAGGTAACTGCTCGTACTTTGTAACTTTTATTGACCATGCAACGCGTTATACATGGGTAGATGTAATAGCAAATAAAAGTGACGTATTTGAGAAATTTGTTGAATGGAAAGTAATGGTAGAGAAACATTATGAACAAAAAATTAAGACATTGCATTCAGATAATGGAGGAGAATATACCTCAAATATGTTTGAATCATTTTTAACGAAAGAAGGTATGAGTACTCATGAAAAATCTATTCCGAAAACTCCACAGCAAAATGGAGTAGCAGAAAGATTCAATCAAACTATAACTGAAGTAGTAAGATGTTCCGGGCAAGAAGGTTTTATTCCTGGGATATTCCCTCAATATCTACAATATTCTCTCCTAGTCTGCACTCACAGTTTGATGATGAAGGGATATTCCTGTAACAATAATTTTGGATAGTATTCAAATTCTTATACGAGGGAATATTCCAGGAATATTGGAGAGTTACAGTATTCGGTCAGATATCATCCTAGGATATTCAGGGAATATCATATTTCTAAAGTATTCCATACGAAACAAATTGGAATATTCTTGGAATATTATTTTTGATAGTATAACATTCTGAATATCCCATAAATATCCCAATAATTATCAAGTTAGTTACGTATAATAGTATTCCCCAAAAAATTAAACGAAGGAATATTCCTGGAACATTTAGGATCTACAGTATTCTTAGTGAAACAATGACGGAATATAACAGGAATCGAATGAAAATTTTACTTCCTAAGAATTACTTTTGAATATCCCTGGAACTATTTCAATATTTTTGATAAGGAATATATCCCATTGGGTTATATGAAAGAATGTTCCTGGAAGATGGGAAAATTATAGTATGTATTTCAAACAACAAAGGAATGTCAATTGAATCGAACGATGATTTTTTCCATTTCCTTAGAATTTGGTTGTCTAATTTGAAAACTAAGAAACGTGGGTTTGTGAGATGAACTGTTGTAATTTGGATTTCATATGTTCTCTTCTAATTTTTACCATCTATATAATTTTTAACGCTGCTTGTAGTTTTAGAAGATAGCGCAAGAGTTAAGCTCTTCAAATATGTCTATGAGGTGTTAGATTTCCTTGTTAGGTATGTGCTTCCATTTTCATCTTCCATTCATACAAAACTCCTTCACAAAGCTTTTCTGCATCCATGAGCATTGTCACTGACTTCTGATGAGACTTCTTCTAAAATTCACTTTCCCTTCTGGTTGCTTCTTCCAGTCTCTTGTATTTCAAAACGTCATCAATATGGCATTTTGTTCTTAAGCAGATACTTAACCACCAAGTGAATTAAAAATATTGATCTAAATGAATAGAGTTTCGGATGAGCAAATTAAATGCTGGCTCCCTATTAGAAATTAGTAGTACCTACAAAAATTACTTATTTCTTTTTTTTGAAATCCGAAACTAGTAAAAGTTGCGAATCAGGTACCCAAAATAATTTTTATCCAATTTTGTTTTCGCCTTGCAGCATTGAAGTTTAGACGTTATAGACCGGCTATATGAGACAGTAGTTAAGTTAGTGTTAATTCAAGAAAAAAAGAGGTTAGCATTGTGATTGCAAATGTTTAACGAATGTACACCATTGTTTATATTTTATCAACAGCAGTTATCACTCAACTATTTTAAATTTTAGTTTAAAGTTAAGTATTGATATGTGGTGATAACGGAATAAGAGTAGGGTCAAGTAGGTAAATTGCGGTACACTAACTAACTGCGGCCTCTAACAACATAAACATCATAGCTTCAAAACACACGTTAAAAACTTAGATTAACAAATAATAGCATGCACTGCGCTTCTTTTGATAGCTATGAAACATTTTAATGTAATTTCGGTTCATAATGTTTTTAGACTCTCTGGAGAGGGCCGCAATTAAAAATTAAAGTGCTGTAATTTACCTGCGTGACCCTACTTACCCTAGCTATACTTACCGTACTATTTTAGTTTGTATAGGCCTATAACTATTCATATGTATACTTAGTTTATACTTTGATTGTAAATGGATTCACTATGTTAAGGGGACCGTCCCTGAAGAAAGCTCAAAATTTATCATTTTTTTAAGGTGTAAATAATTGCTTTATAACCTTCTTATAGTGTGTGCAAAATACCAGAGGTATTGTGTAACTCTAACCCCCATGGGGAGAGGGAGAAAGGGAAAAGATTGCCGGGAGGTAGGGAGTCAATATGTACTCTAAAAACCATCTCTCAGCCAATTATAATTCGTAATAATTAATTATCTCGCTATATCTGGTATCTAACCTACCACTAATAACACGCCCACTAAGGTTTGCAAAGAAATATTCCTCAGTTACCCGCAGACCTTCGCGAGAGTGGTATGCTGCGTGCCAGATTATCAAATTTTGAATGGGAGATTACTCGTTACTTCAGATATCTACAAATCATGTAATTCAAAAGCCTAAGGCTTTTTTTTTTGGTAGAAGCTACGGCTTTGCAGTTTTTTGCATTCGATTCTCCCCGGTCGAATTATTTTTCAAAATATTGAATTTTGAAATTTATATTTTTTCAATTTTTTTTTCACTAAAAATTTCAATAATTCGAAAACCAATTTGAAAAATCAGAAAAACGCTTCCACAGTTTGTAGAGAATCTTGTGGAGAATCGAATGCAAAAAAACATAATGTCATAGCTACAAAATTGTAGTATCCATTTATTAATTTACACACTGTTCAAAATTTGTTCGAAACTCGAATAACTCGTTTTCTATGGGTCGAATCGAAAAAATGTCATGACACAAAAACATCTTAGAATTCATTTTATATATGTGTACAAAGTTTCACAACCGTAGCTTAAATAATAAAAAAACTTTTCAAAATCTTGGAACGGTGCCCTTAATTTATATTATGAAATGTTTATTAATATGTAGCTATAACCTAGGTTAAACAATACATATTCTCTAGCCTCTGTAAGTGAATATAAAATTTCATAAAATTATTTCTTCAGTGACCTGTCCTTTAACTGACTAGAGTTTAATAGTAAAATTTTAAACCCATTTCAACTCTCTCCATTTTTAATAAGATTTTTGAGAAACTCCTCCATAATAGGCTGAAAGATTTTATAGATTTTAATAACATTTTAACCACGCACCAATTTGGTTTTAGATCTGGAACTTGTACAACTTTTGCAGTTTTGGAATTTTTAAATCATGTTGTGTCTGCTTTTAATAAAAAGAAATATTGTATATCGTTATTTTTAGATTTGAAGAAAGCCTTCGATACCGTAGACAAAGATCTTTTATTAAAAAAACTAGATCACTACGGTATCGAGGGTCATTTTAATAAACTTATTAGCAGTTATTTAAGCAATAGGAAACAGTATGTACAGATAGATAATTTTAGATCAGATTTTAAACCTATCACCACCGGCCTCTTCCAAGGATCAATTTTAAGTCCATTACTTTTTAATATTTTTATCAATGATCTCTGTAATATGTCTATTTTAAATAATTTTAGCTCCACCTTATTTGCTGATGATGCAGTTTTTTACTTTCGTGACAATGATTTTAATAGGGTTTTTAATAAATTACACTCCTTTATTCATCAATTATCTCAGTGGTTGCAACTCAATAAACTTACACCAAATATTTATAAAACCAAGCTTATGCTTTTTAATTCTAGAAAAGAAGATACTTTACCATTAATACTTTTTAACAATGAAATAGTAGAATATGTGAATAACTTTAAGTACCTAGGCATTTTTATAGATCATGAACTTAATTTTAAACCTCATACAGAATACCTTTGCACCAAACTTAGTAAAGTGCAGGGTGTTCTGTACGCAGCTAGGCATTATTTTAATAAAAAAAGTCTTATTTTAATCTACTATTCACTAGCATATTCTGTTTTTACTCAATCATTAATCATTTTTAGCAAAACTTTTAATATTCATTTGCAACCACTGAGAGTTTTAATCAATAATATTTTAAGAATAATTTTAAACGTGAGAAGGGATGAAAATAACATCCCTACTATGGTTTTAAATGAAATGTATATTAATCTGAAACTTTTAAAATTTGACTATGTCGCAGACTATTTTTAAATGAAATTTTTACGTAGAGCAATATATGACGAGCCTCATCTTTTAAATAAATATTTTACTGACTTCATCCCATCTCACGAGCATAATACTAGAACAAATAGGTTTTACCTTCCTCCAATTCGAACAGAATTGGAGCGAAATAGATCCATAGAATTGTACAATAAACTTCCTACTATTTTAACAGAACCAATGTCAGATTTTAAATTTAAGAAGCTTTTTGAAGAATATTGTTTTAGTAAATATAGTTCTTAGTTTTTTATTGTTTATAGATTTTTTAATTAGGTTTCACAAGTTTTAACTTTCTCGGAACCTTAGCTGCATTTAATTTGTAATTTTATTGAATTGTGTATTTTCTAGTTTTACTGTGTATGTATATTGTAAGCTTAAATAAATAAATAAAAAAAAATAAAAGTGCCAATAATGATTTTCAGTGCTAATAATATTCATAGTAGCTTTTCTTCGTTCTTGTTTTACTTATATTTGATTTTTTTTTACTTTTTTGACCCATATTATTTCTCAAAAACTTTTTTCCTATCTAAATCTGTATTCCCTTTAAAATCTACTTTTTCATCTTTTAAAATTTGAAAGAATAATTTCACTTAAGTTTTTATTTAATTTATGGATTAACTAATTGAATACAGGTTATTGATAAATGATGACTAATTATTTTATTTCTCCGTAGGTACTACTAACAGTCTCTGGCAATATGGTTGGCTAAGAAGTTACAAATTTAGAGACTTGTCCTATTCATTTCATTGTGTGTACTATATAGTATGAAGCGCGTGCTCTAAAACTATAGCTGCACTGACACCACTATATTCACTTCATAAGTTCATAGTAGAGAATATGAAGGAATTTAAGATTAATGACAAAATTAATTGCTCGATTGAATAAATTTGCTCCACGTTAAGTAAAGAACCATATACAAAAGACTTTGTACTATATAGTTGTCACACAGGAAAGTGGCACATAGTAAGCTACGCTACCACCAATCGATTCTAGTGGTCAATAATTTTGCAAAAAGAGACGATAGCACTGTTGAGTGTTGACTGCATTAACAGATGGAAGAAGAAAATGAGAAGGTGATGGTGAATGAAACCTGTGAGCCTTTCTTAACTAAAAATTTAAAAACTTTGCAAGTGAAAAGTACAACCATAGCGCTATAGAATAAGTGAGAAATATCGAGTGAAAATCACTGACAGCTAATAGATTGAGCCTTTATAACATGTAAAAAAAGTTGCACAGGAATTAATTCATGTTTAATTAATTTAAGCCCTTTCTAAATCATGTGCTATTTGATATTTTAATAAAATGATTGACGTATTTTTAGTTTCTTTCATTCCATATTAGTACAGAGGGGCAATTGTGGAAATGCCTAGATTTAAATAATGTGTCCTGAAATTAAAGTTTTTAATATTCGTAGATTTTTTATACAAAGTTATTTGCTCACGGTACACTTCTTGGTGTGTAGCCATGTGACAATTGAGTTATGCACTCAAGTGATTAGTGTTACACGGCCACTTGTAGTCTCAGTTATTTAATTTCATTTATTCCCTCCTTTTGAATTACTTATTCCATTGATATTCCTTCATCGTGGCCTCTTCTTCTGGATGTTTTATTCCTTCAATATTCCTTCTTCCTTTGGATGACCTATTCCATAGGTAATCCTTAAATATTCCCTCTTCCCTTGGATGACTAACTCCATAAGTATTCCTTCAATATTCCCTCTTCCTTTAGATGTCTCATTCTATAGGTATTCCTTCAATATTCCCTCATCCTTTAGTTTTCTTATTCCATAGGTATTCCTTCAATATTCCCTCTTCCTTTAGTTGTCTTATTCCATAGGTTGTCCTTCAATATTCCCTCTTACTTTAGATGTCTCATTTTATAGGTAATCCTTCAATATTCCCTCTTCCTTTAAATATTTCATTCCATAGGTATTCCTTCAATATTCCCTCTTCGTTTAGTTGTCTTATTCCATAGGTTGTCCTTCAATATTCCCTCTTACTTTGGATGTCTTATTCCATTGGCATTCCTTCATTATTCCATTGAACTTCGTCTCCGTGATTCTCTAGATTTTCCTTTGTGATTTATGGGATTATTCCATAAAAGTGTCAAAACATTGCATTCCCTGAATATCAAAAAATGATCATCATGGAATATTCCTTGGGAATATTCCGAGAAAGTTTTGGGAATATCCATTTTTTGCGCGGGACGTATGATCTCAGATTCAGATCTTGAGAAGGAGTTTTGGGCTGAAGCTCTGGCTACTGCCACTTATATTAGAAACAGATATATATACATTAAACTCTTTCTTAGGTAAAACTCCATATGAAGCACTAAACGATAGGAAACCTAATGTAAAACATCTCCGAGTGTTCGGATGTACTTCTTATGTACATATCCCACATGATGAGAGAAAGAATATAGATCCTAAAGCAAAAGTTTGCTGCTTACTAGGATATGGATCAGTTACTAAGGGATATAGGCTGTATGATATTGAAACTAAAAGAATTTTCTATTCCAGAGATGTGATCTTTGATGAATCAAAGATACCTAAGAGGCTCATTGATCCAAAATTACCATCCACTCCATTGGCGGCGCCTTCAGGAGATTCAGACGTAGACAACCTTGTTGATGAACTTCCCATAATTCAACCACCTGTTGAATTACAGGTGGTTCAACCAGCTGATGAACAACCAGAGGCGCAACCTGTGCTCAGACAGTCTACACGAGTGCGTCGAGCACCTGCATGACTGGTATGGTGAATGGGATTCTTCTGAAGAAGGAGGTTTCGTTAGTAAAATGATGACTGAACCCAATACTGTAAAGGAAGCTAGGTGTAGTCTTGAATCTTCTGAATAACAGCTAGCCATGTGGCGTGAATTAGTTGCTTTTGATAAGCGTAAAGTTTTTGAACTAGTAGAGCCTAACTCGACCATGAATGTAATTAACTCTAGATGGGTGATTAAGCGTAAATTGGGACACGATGGTAAAATAAGTTCTTATAAGGCTAGATTAGTAGCACAAGGGTTCTCACAGAGATTTGTAATAGATTATGACGAAACTTTCGCACCTGTAGTTAGATTTGAATCTGTGCGAACTTTGTTATCGTTGACAGCTAAACATAATTTAATAGTTCACCACATGGATGTTAATTCTGCATTTTTGTATGGAGGACTCGAAGAGAATGTCTTTATGCGACAACCTACTGGCTATGTTAAAAAGGGAAAAGAGCATCTTGTATGTAAATTAAATAAATCAATGTATTGGACTTAAACAGTCACCAAAATGTTGGAATGATTCTTTTGATGCTTATTTTAAAACCTTAGACTTTGTTCAATCTAAATGTGACCCCTGTATCTATGTTAAGATGATTAATGATATTCCATCTATAATATATTTTGTCTATATATGTAGATGATATAATTATAGTATGTAAGCACAATGATGAATAGACAAAAATAAAAGCTGATTTGAGTTCTAAATTTGAGATGAAAGATTTAGGACAGTTATCCTATTTCTTAGGTGTAAATGTTGTACAAACTAATGGTAAAATTGTCTTAAATCAATCTGCTTTTGTCAAATCACTATTGAATAGATTTGATTTCAATAATTGTAAACCAGTGTGGCAGTGTTCACACCAGCTGATGTTAGCTCCTATCTTGAACAAACTTCAGATGTGAATTGGTTGATGCGAATAGGTACCAATCTACAGTAGGCTCATTCCTATACTTATCTACCAAGACTAGACCTAACATTACATATGCTGTTAGTAATGTTTCTAAATTTTGTTCCAAACCAAATAGTAAACACTGGACAGCTGTTAAACGAATTTTCCGATATCTGAAGGGTACTCAGAATCTTGGTATTATGTATGGAAACGATGAGTCAGAATTAGTAGGTTATTCTGACGCCGACTGAGCTGGTGTCAGAAATGATAGAAAGAGTACATCAGGATACTGTTTTTTGTTAAATGATTCTATAATCTCATGGCGGTCTGTCAAACAGACTTGTGTAGCCCTTTCAACAGCAGAAGCTGAATATGTATCTCTTTCTGGCGCTGCTCAAGACGCGGTATTTCTAAATAAGTTATTGTTAGATCTTAAGTTATCTAATAAGAATTTTTCAGTAGTTTTGTTTGAGGATTATCAGTCTGTTATATGTCTTGCTAAAAATCCTAAAAATCATCCTTGTACAAAACACATTGATATTAAGTATCATTATGTTCGAGACTTAGTGTCCTCAAATGAAATTGAACTTAAATATTGTGCTAGTGAGGAAATGCTGGCTGATGTGTTTACCAAGCCACTACCTGCTGATAGATTTAACAAACTAGTTAAGTTGATTGGAATGATAAATGTATAACACGTGTGAGAAGGAGATTGTGTTGTATTAGTCACACTTAGTTATTGTTTAATGTTTATATTTAGCATATGTTATATTTAACTAATGTATTTTAACTATGCTGCATAATTGTCTTATGATAACATTTTCTGGTTCTAGCTATGACTCGTGTTGTATACCTAATTGTTTCCTGTTTATCATTATATAAAAGTATGTGTAAATCTCTCTAGTGTCAGTTGTCTGCAGAGCATCGTAGAGAGTTTTCCTATATTAATCACTTATAATAAACTTATACTTTTAAACTTGTAAAATCCACTGTTCATTTAACCTATGTTTTATCTTAAATAAATTCAAAAATTAAAATTGAACACTTATACTTTATTGGATATAATAAAATTTAGGTTAGGTGCATATCAATTTAATTAATGTTACATAATATTGTATACAAATTAAATGGGAAGAATTTAAATGATGTGTCTGGGCATCGAACCTGCATTCATGGAGCAACTATCCTGCCGTCACCTGTACCTCTGTCATTGTACCACCCCAGTAAACAATGCGGCATCGAAATAACATCATCCCTACAAACAACGGTCTGTCGATTCGATAGATGATAGAACAATCCTTCGATTCGATATCCCAGCAATCGAATCGATGTACGTTGTTTATAGGGATCTGGATACAAGGTTTTTCTCGAAATGAATTCGAAAATAGAGCTAGAATCCGCCATCTGACATCGTTTTGGCTTCGATTCGAAAATGCCGTGCACCACTAGACGGCATCGACAATACGTGTATTTCGAGATGAAAAGTAACAAATTATGCGTCGAATAGACGTTAATAAAAAGAAGCAAATCTTTGCTACTACCATAAGGAATCTGTATCGAACTGATGCCCGATTATATATCTAATATATGCTTCGAAACGATATCCACTCGATATCCAATGAGCAAATAAATTCAAAAATTAAGATTGAATCTTTTACTTTATTGTATATAATTTAATTAGGATAAGTACAAATCAATTTAATTAGTATTACATAAAGTTATAAACAAATTAAATGGGAAGAAATGAAGTGACGTGTCCGGGTATCGAACTTGCATCCAGATAACCTGCGGTTAGGTACATTTACCTTGCACTGTGCCACCGAGGATACATTTTACTACATTTTACCAAAATAAAATTTGATATTGAACGACTTGGAGATACTTTGAGATATTTTTAAGTGAATATTACTATATAGACAAACACCGCTCTTATAACCAAAATCACAACTTATTCTTATCATAAATTGTACATAATAAGATGGTCAAATTTTTATAAAATTGTAACTCCTTAAAAATTTCATTCTCTATGAGTTCAAATTAAAGAATATGTTTTGAGGCCACGACTTAGCTAAATAAAGATGAAAGCTCTGTGATGAAATTTTAATGAATTAATTAGAATTTGACCATAGATTAACTCTCACTCGCGCAGTATATATAGGTGAGGAATTAATTCACTCGAGTAATGAAGGACCTGAGTTATGAAATGCACCGCGATGTTATGAAGTATTTTCAAATTTGTTTCAATTATAGAAAACGATATACGTCACGAATTTCGTCCTAGTTCTCACTCAAAGACCATAATTTTCTCCAATATTTTAATCAAAGAAAACAATCAGTGTCCCTGAGCTATGAAGTGACTCTGAGTTATGAAGAAACAAAAATTTAATAACTCAGGAGTTTCACTGTATTTTTATACGACTATAACAGACAACAGAAAATATGAGACTCATAACAGCTTTTCTATAACTTTTTACACGCATCTAATACAGGCAGGCCTCGCTTTAAGTACAACTCACTTTTGTAAAAGTGGTACTTATTTCGAGTCATGTTTCGAAATAAGTACCGTTCGTAGACATAGAAACGGAGACAATTTTTTGTGATTATTTCACGGTAACTAAAAAAAACATCAAAATTATAATCCAGATAAGGTTATTAGAAGCAATTGGTTCAGAAATTCAACATGTCCTATTTTAGGGTAAGTTCCGTGTTATCGCACGGTTCCATATTTTCGAACACGTGAAAATCTTTATATAATAATCATTATCAATTTTTATTTCAATTGGTATCCATGATACCAATTAGAAAAGAAGTTGAATAATAATTATAATATTTTTTTTTCTGACGTGTCCGAAATTGTAGAACCAACCAATAACTTGGAACTTGTACCCTACTACCAAAAGTATTTCATAGACATAGAGCATAAAATTGCGGTTTGAAATGTAGCACAATAATTATAGAAATTTAAGTATCTGTTTATTTCTCACCTATACTGAGTGAGAGTTAAGCTATGGATGGATTTTAAAACCTTAAATAAATAAATGACTTTAAACTTTTTCATCACAGTCACAAACAATGAAAGACTGTATATTATTATTAATTTGCGTATATACGTAGTACTGTACCCTATAAACAACGTATATAGATTCGATTTCTTTTCGATTGCCTGGGATATCGAATCGATGGATTGTACCATCGAATCGACAGACCGTTGTTTGTAGGGTACTAACTCTAAAACAATTTTTTTTTCTATAACTCATAGAAAATGATATATATATATAATCAAGGAGTGACAATTATAAATTTCTTGT
This sequence comes from Caprella mutica, assembly GCA_947561585.1. NCBI lineage: Eukaryota > Metazoa > Arthropoda > Malacostraca > Amphipoda > Caprellidae > Caprella > Caprella mutica. Next base: position 56,073 of record CANNZV010002396.1, read on the forward strand.
TACTTTTATTCGCTTTTGTTACCGTTTGGTAACTAAACTGAGTCGTTATTTTGTAACTAAAGCGGGAGATGCCTGTACACATCGTTTTTATATCTAGATTTATGCATCTTTTTCATTGAAAAATATCTATCAATCGATTTCGTTACTATTTTTCGATGTATTAAATTATATAGCCTATTGATTCGACATCTAAAATAGAAGGAGATTTATGATGTCGATTTCAGGGTTTTTTCATGTATCGATTCGATTAAAATTAATTAATAAATTTAGATATCCGCTGTCCCAGATTTGAATTCGACATAAGAAGATATCGAATCCATAGACCGTTGTTTATAAGGACCGTGGATGCACTTTACTAGAGAATTTTTTTGATATTAAACGACTCGGAGATACTTAGAGATATTTTAAAGTGAATTTAGCTATATTGGCAAGCACTGCTTTTATAACCAAAATCACAACTCATTCTTATTACAAATTGTACATCCTTGAAAACTCCATTCTCTATGAGTTCAAATTAAAGAAAATATTTTGAGGCCACGACTCAGATAAAGATGAAAGCTCTGTGATGAAAGTTCAAAGTAATGAATTAATTAGTAAATTAAAATTTGACCATGGATTAACACTCACTCAGTATAATATATAGGTGAGTAATTAGTTGGATATTTTGACGTATATAATTGTGTTTCATAGAACAAACACGAATTTTGTGCTCTGTGAAATATTTTTGGCAGAAGGATATATGTTCCAAGTTATTATTAGGGTGTATATTTTCGAACACGTAAGAAAGGTAAATATAATAATTATATTTAACTACACTGAGGATTGGGCCAGTGTTGTTTGGCAATCGTTGGCCCAGTTTCGGTTTCATTGCATTGGCCTAGTGTGAAATAACACCAGCGTACCAATGCCCGATCGTGCCTTTACTTTGCCAACGTTTACCGATGTTGGCTTATAGTGCAATGTTATCAAAGCGGTTAGTGTCCGTTATAAAAGGATCAACTGTCGGCGTGAAATGGGGCTCAATGTACAAAGGATGTTAATGAATCGGCCTCTGTAAGAGCAGTTGAGGTCATTTTGAAAGACTGCGTTGAAAACACTACGTAGTGCTCAATAATTAGAGTCTTATTCGACGTGTGGATGAATGTGGAATATAGTAATTTTGGCATCGTTACCATTTATTATAGCATTGAAATATCAGTCCGACATTTCAATGTTACGTGGGATTACAGGTGTGTCATTCTTATAAAAGGAATCCTTATACATAGAATAAGTGAAAAAATACCTAATAATATATTAATAAGAAACAATCGAAATTTATTTCCAATTTTTTTGAGATTATTTATATTTGGAAATTTGGAGATTAATGTGCTGAGGAAGATTGTGGAGAGATGGCGAGGAATGGGAAGAATTAGTGGATAGATAAGATTGATTCAGAGATACAGTACTCAGATACATGAGATGCTTGGAAAAGACTGGGGGAAGGTGTGTTTGGGGTGAGAATGTCGGGTGTGTGATCTGTTATGCTGAGGAGAAGACATTGAGTCATTTTTTGGCAGTATCCGGGATTGGAGTCAGTTTGGGACAAATATGGGGTTGAGGATGTTCAGTGTTTTGAGGGAGGTGACATGGGTGAGAAGTTGAGGTTCTTTAATGTGTAGAGGCTGCCAGAGCGAGGCTCATAAAGGGTTGGCTGAGGGAAATTTCTTTTTCCCATTTTTATTCATTCTGCCTTCATCAACTACTTTTCTCTCAAATCTCATCTTCCATCTCTCTTGCAAAACACTTTACTTTTTTCCTTTTGTTCTCTATGTAGATTCCATATAATAATGAATATGCTTATCTATATAAAAATGGGTCTTCTATTCTTCAAATTAACTGTTTTTATTATCACTAAACTAAAATAGAAAAGGAAAGACAAATAATTTGTAAACACTTTATTACATCACAGCCTGAATTATATCAAGTATAAATGTACACTAAGATATCTGTACCAGTGCATACAAGTATAGCAATAAATTGATATGTCAATTGTAAGAAGTTATTAATAAATAATAATTTTCGAAATAGAAAACTAAATGATTAATATTTACTCCATACATAGAACTATTACTTTAATTTGAATGAACAAATCAAAGAAAAGCTTTTTGGATCGACTTAAATAAAACTTGACAATAACTAATAGACTTAGATATGCAAATTAACCAAGAAAAATACTGTACATTAACACCTTTATAGTTTGATAAACTGTCAATAAATGTAAGTTATATCATTTCTGAATAAATAGGTTCAATTTCTTAGAAATCATGAAATTTAATAATAGCACTTATAACTTTAATAAATATCTAAGTTAGAAGTGACTAGGTAATTGGAACTTATATACAAATATAATATATAGATAAACTAGTTTTCACAGAAAGTAAATAAAGGCATTTTCACAGAAAATAAATTCAATCTTCTCTAAGATAGTAACTCTATTGATAAACAATGTTAATTAGAGCTTAGACTAGATTCAGGTACTGTTACTTATTTACCTCCAATTACTTGGCAGTAAAATGACTTCGTAAAACACCAATGGTACCTATATTGAGAGACACCAATACCACACTTGGACCCGAGTTTGCCCTCCTACTTTCTAGAGATTTAGTTAAGTTAACCCTCTTCTGTGTGAAAGAAAACGTTGCTTCCGTCAGTAACTGCTGCTCACAACATCAATAGAGAATCTTCATTCGGTAATTGAATATAAGAAATGCTCGTATGTCTGACTGAAACGTAAAATTCAGTCAGACATTTAGTTTCCGTTCAATATCATATTTACTGAAAGTTAAAATAATTCAATCTTTTTTAAGAATTCATTTCGATTTTAAAGCGAAGAAACGTAACATGTCCAGCTTGTTTTTGCACTCGAAAAGGTCTTATCCTCCCACACCTTGCCAAGTGAAATGTTTTCTCAGACATCCCTAAGTTTTGGAGTCTCTCGTCCATTAGTTCACTGAATTGAGGACACTAACCGTCTAAGACTTTTAGTGGACGTTACAGGGGAAACTATCTTCTCAGACATCACTAAAATCTTAAGTCACTCCGCCAGTAGTTAATTGATGACATATAATGTCTAAGACACTTAATGGACGTAACAGGGGAAAATGTTTTCTCTCACATCACGAAGATCTTGAATTCCTCCTCCATTAGCTCATTGAGGACACCTAACCCTCTAAGTGGACGTGGAAGAAGAAGAATATCTTCTCAGACATACCTAAGATATTGAGTCTCTCCTATTAATTCATCGAGGACTCCTAATCGTCTTAGTGGACGTAACAGTGGGAAATTGTCTTCTCAGATACCTCTGAAGTCTTCTCAGATATCTCTGATGTCTTCTCAGATACCTTTGAAGTTTTCTCAGACACCTCTAATGTCTTGAGTCTCTCCTCCAGTAGTTCATTGAGGATATTGTCGAGGACAGAGCAGTCATCAGGACTATAACAACCGAAGACAACAGAAGCGCTAAGGCATTTGCCTGCCGTCACGTCATTCTGTTTGTTTTCGTTCAGAGAGTTTTGAATACTTTGAAGTTTGTGTTTATGTTGCACTGATGGACGCTTGAGAAGTTTTTTAACAACCTGCAAATAGAAAAGAATGTGTTAATATTATCAATGCAGTTGAAGAGTCTTATAATCATTTGAGTGCTAAGAAAATATTTCACTAAAATGTGGCAATGAATTTCCTGTATCTACTAAATTTTTGAATTAAGCTTGTTCTATTAAGCGACCTAAGCCTTATTTATTAAATTATTTACTAAGAGGTAATTAAAACAAAATATAGTTCGGTATTAATCTTTAAGAATTGTCTAAGTATAGATAATTGTTTTTTGGTTCATGATTGATTTAAAATATTATCAAGCATCACTAGTTTATGACTTACCGAGCAAGTACGTTTCACGAATTTCTTTACTTTGAAAGCCATTGTAGGGATAACTTCTTGTTCACAATCAATAAAGAGAGGGAGAGAGCACTTGTTAACACAGTGAGAGCGAACCAAAGACTGATATCATAGAGCATTTCTCTGGGACTTTTATACGTGACGTCCAGCACAGAACACTACTCTGACACTTCATAATGGTTAATGATGGAAAATTTTGGTGTGAACATACACGTAAGGTATATTCCACTCTACAATTAGTCCTCATTGCTGCAAACAAATGTCTTAATGTCTTAACAGTTAATAAATTGACGAGATTCTTAGTTTCACTTAGCTGTGAACTATTGATTAGGGTAAATAATGTCATATAGAAATTGTATTTGACTTAAAATTATAAGTTTTTTAGGAAATTTAAAATGGTTTAGAGAGAAATTAATAATATGAATTGTAAATGTTATTTTTTGTAATTCACTAAACTCTATTAATTCTAATCACTTTATTTTAAAGCATTTATGAACTAAATAGAGTCTTTAACAGTAGCTGATTTTGCATATCACTTTTGTGTAGCTAATCAATTGATATAATCCCCCATAGCAATAGACGTGAGAACCCAAAGTTAGAAGAAGTTCCACGCCTCCAAATCCATGAACACTTGGCCACTCGAGTGGGGTACTCGGACTACCGCCTAACACAGCCAGGACTTTTTTGTTAGATTTCAACATAAAATGTTGAAATACCAGGACTTTTAATCTTAAAGGTCCTCGCAAGTCTTCATGAAAATATAAAGTTTACTATGTACATAATATTGTAGAACTAAAGTGTAGGAACGTTAATCTGAAAATACCATAAAATCTAGTTTTGTATATATTTTTTTATATTCTTTTAAACTTTTTGATACTCTGTGTGCAACAAAAAAAAAACACTAACCTTGTAATTTGAATTTTAAAACAAATATTGCACATTCGGTCTTAACTTGAGCTGTTAATGATTATCTGATGAAGAGTTTATTCTTTTACCCGCCCGAATATGAATACTATTGAATATTAATTTTAGCCTTATTCGCAACACAAAAAGCTTACATTCTTTTTCTTTGTACGTAAAAACAGCAACTCTGAGTAAAACGGATATTGCAGTGTATTGATTGTTATTTTTTTAAAAGCAAATAGAAACAAATATAAGCTATCAAATTTCATGGGGTTTGCAGAAAAAGATGAGAAATAATATAACCGCATTTGTAGAATATTTCCAGTAACTCATAGGGAATATTCCCAGTAACTCATATGGAATATTCTCAGTAACTCATAAGGAATATTCTCAGTAACTCATAGAGAATATTCTCAGTAACTCATAGGGAATATTCTCAGTAACTCACAGGGAATATTCTCAGTAACTCATAGGTATATTCTCAGTAACTCACAGGGAATATTCCCAGTAACTCATAAGGAATATTCTCAGTAACTCATAAGGAATATTCTCAGTAACTCATAGAGAATATTCTCAGTAACTCATAGGGAATATTCTCAGTAACTCACAGGGAATATTCTCAGTAACTCATAGGTATATTCTCAGCAGTTCATTTAGAATTTTTAGCTACCAAAAACAAGCAAATTGTCACACAGCTTTTCCAGTCTCTTAAAATGAAAAATTTTAACCACCATCGATAAACTATCACAGTGATAGGGTTGTACACCATTGATGGGGTTGGATTGATTAAATAGGTGCCACTCAATAGGGTTGAACATCTCTCGCAGATAGGGTGAGACCGTGTGAAACCCTTCAATTGTTGATACTGCTTCTGGTCGAAAATAGTTGGTACAGTCAGAAACTGTTTGCCTTTTAATGCTGTGTCGCGCACCTTTCAGTGTTTTGGTGTTTTTTAATAATTTACTAGTCTAAAGTGTGCCGAACTAAATACTAACTGATTTTGTTCAAGAAGTCATGGATCAATATAATCTATTTGTATTCTTCTTCAGCACCTACCTGCTATTTAATGTTTGTTTTAAGTGCCAGCGGTGATTAAATAAATATGTAAAAGATAAAAGAAGCTAATGTGAAATGGTAAAAAAGTAGTGACAAGAATAAAACAACAAATTTTACCTACTTGAGAGGTCCAAGACGCGTATCATAAAACGGTGTCCAATAAAAGATGCAGCTACATTCTTTTTAACGTTGTCAATCTAATATAATCCGGTAGCGTGGAAACTATCTTATTTAATTATCCTGCATTTAATATCGAAAAGCATGTCGTAAAAAACTTAAAAGTTGCGTATAGCCAAATTCTAAATTTCTATGCACCTGTTTTTACCAACTTGAAAGATAATTCAATTAGTTTTTTGGTATATTGAAATAGTCAATTGATATATATTTTGTATTTTTACTCAAATATAGTTAGTGAATGTAGCAAACATAACCAACTATCAACAAATACTATGTTCGTCTGTTTCCTTTTAGTACCAAAAATACACTTCATCACAGTACCCCCCCCCCCTCTATGATACTCATTTATTACAGCTTATCATTGTACTCCCTCATGATACTCATTAATATTCACATCACTTATGAGGATTCTAATGAGTAGTTTAACTTTCCACTCTTCGGTTAGAATTTTCCATTGAAGGAATGGAAGAGAAACAAAAGTAACAGAGACTAATAATTATTGACATACTTTTACTATGTAGGAATTGTTTTGCCTGATATTTTATAGTGTACTTTTACTATGTAGGAATTGTTTTGCCTGATATTTTATAGTGTACTTTTACTATATAGGAATTGTTTTGCCTGATATTTTATAGTGTACTTTTACTATATAGGAATTGTTTTGCCTGATATTTTATAGTGTACTTTTACTATATAGGAATTGTTTGCCTATATTTTATAGTGTACTTTAACACAATACAATTAATATCAATTAATTTACCTAATATTTTATATTTACTCTACCTATACCATATCAATTGTTTTACCAAATATTTGTAATTTTATGAAATAAAAGTATACTTCTATTCAAGAATTACTCTGCCAAAATATACTGTAGCTAATATATTTGGAATATTGTTTTTAGAAAAGCATGTGTGTGCTCTCTATTGATTATTGTGAAGTAAGTGATTATTTTCGGTGTCAAACTCCACGGTTCTAACGCCCTATATTTCACTTAAACTTTAGTCCATTTTGTTATCATTTTCTACATTTCTTTAATAATCATTTATTACAAATGGTTCTAGGTATATTCCAACCCGGTATATTCCACCATAAGTATATTCCACCCCGGTATATTCCAACCCGGTAAATTCCACACCCGGTATATTCCACACCCGGTATATTCCACCCCGGTATATTCCACCCCGGTATATTCCACCCCGGTATATTCCACCCCGGTATATTCCAACCCGGTAAATTCCACACCCGGTATATTCCACACCCGCTATATTCCACCCAGGTATATTCCACCATAAGTATATTCCACCCAGGTATATTCCACCCCGGTATATTCCACCATAAATAAATTCCACCCAGGTATATTCCACTCCGGTATATTCCACCATAAGTATATTCCACCCAGGTATATTCCACCCCGGTATATTCCACCATAAGTATATTCCACCCAGGTATATTCCATCCAGGTATATTCCACCCAGGTATATTCCACCCAGGTATATTCCACCCAGGTATATTCCACCCAGGTATATTCCACCATAAGTATATTCCACCCAGGTATATTCCACCCAGGTATATTCCACCCAGGTATATTCCACTCAGGTATATTCCACCCAGGTATATTCCACTCAGGTATATTCCACTCAGGTATATTCCACCCCTGTGACAATTATAATCATTAGGGTGATTATAATGGTTCAGATGGCCATTTGTTAAATAATTTGGAACACAAGAAGAAATAATTTAGAAGAAGCTCAACTTATTTTACCGGGGTGGAACATACCGAGGTGGAATATACCGGGGTAGAATATACCGGGACGGAATATACCGGTCACCATTACAAATGTAAGTATAAAGTATCTTTTTATAGAATTTTTCATTTTTTATTCTGTAACTGAAATTAAAAGCTGAATAGAATATGTAACAAACCTACTCAGATTTCTATAGCGTATTGCCCGTCAAAAATGGCAGACTATGATTTTTATAATTTTAATTAACAGGATAATTTAAAAAAAAGTATCTGGATATATTTGTTATCTAGATTTTGTTTGCGTTTTTTTTTCAGATTTTCCTATCTTCCGGATTTTTATATGGTTAATTGTAATGCACTAGCGAGTTTTCTGTGATTCCATCCCAGTCCAGTGTCCTGCTGTGTACTGGCCTGAAAGGAAATCCCCGTGAGAAATAAAGGCAGAGGGTGGCAACACTGATGCACGTGATTGGCACGCGAGAGAGTAAAGACCAAATAGCACTGAGTGAAGTAGAAAGAAAAAATACCACATGGAGCATGCTACATTCATAAATTGAACCAGAGGACTCTCTGTAAAACAGTTTTTGAGAGCTGATGTATAAAAATCAGTTCTAGAACAATTCGCCGCGAGGATTACTCACCGATAGAACAACTCGCTGTGTGACCTATGATTTGCCGGCTTATTCATATTTTATATATAAAAATAACTTAGAATTGGAATGATTATCATTAGCTTTTTAAACTTGGAAAGTCATCTAATTGTATTACGTGGCAGTAATATAAATACCTATTGTTACTTTATCAATTAATTATGAATTATAGGAACTGTACTGCGTGAGGTAGTAATGGTTTTTATTAAACTGAGCAGAGATGGGCAGGAAAGTACTTCCCAAGTACCAAGTAAAAGTACTAAGTAACAAGTAAGTACTTCAAGTACTACTTGAAGTACTTTCTAAAAAGTACTTTGAATAATTACTTAGAAGTACTTTTTACAAGTACTTGTTACTTTCCAAGTAAAAAGTACTTTGCAAAGTACATTTTTTCCTTTCAGTCAAGAGATTTTAAAAGATTAGTTCTAAAATCTCCACAAAATTAATTCATTTTCTCATCAAAACTGTATTTACAGCAACTGGATAAAAACTAGAGTTTGAAGAGATCCAACATGTTGGAAAATTGTTAGTCAAGCAGTAAAATTGAAAACTTTGTCAAACAGTAGAATCGAAAACTAAGACTGTAAGACATTGTATACTTTTATGTGACGGTGAATATTTATATATTCTGACATACAATCATGTATAGAGACTATGAGTTATATTAACCAATTTAAGTACATTGAATATAATTATTTTGTGATGCCTAGATATCACAACCAATATTTACCAAACACATTGACGAATTATAAGCGTGTGGACGTGTACAGAGAGTCACTGTGATGATGTACTATCAGAGTAAAGAGTCACTGTGATGATGTACTATCAGAGAAAAGAGCCATTGTGATGATATACTATCAGAGAAAAGAGTCATTGTGATGATGTACTATCAGAGAAAAGAGTCACTGTGATGATGTACTATGAGAGAAAAGAGTCACTGTGATGATGTACTATCAGAAAAAGAGTCACTGGGATGATGTACTATCAGAGAAGAGAGTCACTGTGATGATGTACTATCAGAGAAAAGAGTCACTGTGATGATGTACTATCAGAGAAAAGAGTCACTGTGATGATGTACTATCAGAGAAAAGAGTCACTGTGATGATGTACAATCAGAGAAAAGAGTCACTGTGATGATGTACAATCAGAAAAAAAGAGTCACTGTGATGATGTACAATCAGAAAAAAAGAGTCACTGGGATGATGTACTATCAGAGAAGAGAGTCACTGTGATGATGTACTATCAGAGAAAAGAGTCACTGTGATGATGTACTATCAGAGAAAAGAGTCACTGTGATGATGTACAATCAGAGAAAAGAGTCACTGTGATGATGTACAATCAGAGAAAAGAGTCATTGTGATGATGTACAATCAGAGAAAAGAGTCATTGTGATGATGTACTATCAGAGAAAAAAGTCACTGAGAAGATGTACTATCAGAGTTAACAGTATAAAATATTAGTTTTTAAATTGTATTGTAAATGTACTTGGTACTTGAAAGTACTTTAAAAAGTACTTGGTACTTGTACTTTGAAAGTACTTTTTTATTTGAGTACTTGGGCAACTACTTCAAGTACATTGATTTACGAGTACTTGTACTTAGTACTTAAGTACTTTCGATGTACTTTTCGCCCATCTCTGAAACTGAGAATCATAGAGTTGAATAAAAATCTTCATCAAGTTTATACTAGTGTAAAATGTATTTATATATACGGCTATCAATTTAAGCAATAGGCATAATAATACCTTCACTATATTTATATTAAAACCATTATTATATAGTAAAAAATGATGAAGTAGCTGAACACTTTGTTATTGTCAAAACCACATGGGGGAGAGGGGTTGTCCCCCTCCCCCCAACCGGACCACAAACTTAACCTTATATATTATTTTTAAGGTTGTATTCCACAAAATATGTGGATATAAATTGGTGGCACGTTGTTTTAGCGGTCAATTGTTTTGGTGGTGAGATGACCGCGCGATGAATTGTCGAGCGGCGAGTGGTCCGTCCGGTCACCATAAAAATAACAAGCTATACCAACGATATGGATAGTATTATCAGAAATAGATTCTTGTCTATCCAATAATGTATTATTGTTTATTGATCTGATTTCTTGATCTACAGCTCGACTGTAGGGTGTCCTTGATTACGACAAATTTATATTTCGGAATCAGACAGACCTTTAGAAAGAACACTCATATGTAGAGTGTATCTCCTTACACTAAATGTGAAATAACTAAAAGAAGGATCGGGATCAAACTCTGGAATATTACCTTATGCTCGGCACCGTATTAGTTTCTTCTCTGGTCATGGTACCATCCTCTTCCACTCCTCCAGTCTCTTACCTTCCTCTCCTCCAGCCTCTTACCTTCCACTTCTCCAGTCTTTCGTCTTCCACACCTCCAGCCTCTTACCTTCCACTCCTCCAGCCTCTTACCTTCCACTCCTCAAGTATCTCACCTTCCACTCCTCCAGCCTCTTACCTTCCACTCCTCCAGTCTTTCGTCTTCCACACCTCCAGCCTCTTACCTTCCACTCCTCCAGTCTTTCGTCTTCCACACCTCCAGCCTCTTACCTTCCACTCCTCCAGCCTCTTACCTTCCACTCCTCAAGTATCTCACCTTCCACACCTCCAGCCTCTTACCTTCCACTCCTCCAGCCTCTTACCTTCCACTCCTCAAGTATCTCACCTTCCACTCCTCCAGCCTCTTACCTTCCACTCCTCCAGTCTTTCGTCTTCCACACCTCCAGCCTCTTACCTTCCACTTCTCCAGTCTTTCGCCTTCCACACCTCCCCTCCAGCCTCTTACCTTCCACTCCTCTAGTCTCTCTCATCTTCCACCACTAACATCCTGTCGAGAGCCTCCCACAAGGCCGTCACCCCTTCCCTCCGTCATCAGCCCCTTATAGGCTACTCCTCGCAGCCAACCCCTCCATAAGCCTCGCTCTGGCAGCCCACACCTCCTTCATGGTGTGGGGGAGAGGGAAGTTATATGGGATGAATGTGGAAAAAAATTGAGAGAATTGGAAAGGGAAGTGATGATGAGTGGTTGGAAGATATCTATCAATGGAAAATAAAGAGGATGAAGCATGCAACAAAGATAGAAGTGAACAATATGAGAGGGACAAAGCAATTAGAATTCATTGTTTGGAAACAAAAGGTTGTCAGGTTCATGTAGGTAAAAAATAACAAACCCGGATTAAAAAAAAAAAGAAAAAGCAGATTGAATTAATGAAATCTGGATAACAAAATAAATCTGAAACGCTAGAAAAGCGACCAGTAATAACTAAAAAATCCAGATTTGTTATTTTTCTGTTTTCCAACTATTTTCTCGTCATCCTTTTTTTGGCCTATAAAAATAGGCTATATAGTAACTATGTATACAACAAACCCGAAGTTTAACTTAATCATCACCCAATCAACAGTGACAGATTATATCCGTATTGTTTTTAATCTGTATTTGTTGTTCGCAAGTAAAAAGTTAAGATGTGGGATATATATATAAGATACGATTTAATTCTTGACCAAATTAATTGTCCAGATAACAGAAATTCGGACAGAATAACAGAAAGATAACAAATCTGAATAAAAAACATTGAAAAAAATATGGGGAAAATCCAGAAAATAACAAATGCTGGATAACAAAAAAATGAAACCAGAAGAAGAATAAATCGGATTTTTTAATTATCTGAAATGTTATTTTTCGGGGTTTTTTCTGATTATATTTTGTTATCCGAATTTTTTCCCGGTTTATTTGCTATCTGGATTCGTTTTTCCAAAATGAAATTTTATATCCGGATTTGTTATTTTTTGTTTATTTTAATAAATAGTTTTTATTATAAAAGTATTTGTTTTATGGTTGCAATAAAAATATTGAAACATTTTTCAGTGTTTTAGTAGAATGTGCAATATTTTCTTTGATCTAATTCAATTCCAATTGGATCAAATTTAAATTCACTAGGATCTATTTATATTTCATTTAGATCAAATAGAACTGTAATAGGTATGGAATAACTGTCAGGTAACAAAAATCATCTTTCAGTACGAGGTTTTTTCCAATACATTTCAAACATATCTTGGCTTAATACGAGGCTACTACAATAAGATAGCTACACCTCTTTTAAATTTTTGTTTCAAACCCGCGCAAAAAATGGATATTCCCAAAACCTTCTCGGAATATTCCAAAGGAATATTCCATGATGATCTTTTTTTGATATTAAGGGAATGCAATTTTTTGACACTTTTATGGAATAGTCCCACAAATCACAAGGGAAAATCTAGGGAATCACGGAGACGAAGTTCAATGGAATAATGAGGGAATGCCAATGGAATGAGACATCCAAAGTAAGAGGGAATATTGAAGGAATACCTATAGAATGAGACATCCAAAGTAAGAGGGAATATTGAAGGAATACCTATGGAATGAGACATCTAAAGGAAGAGGGAATATTGAAGGAATACCTATGGAATGAGACATCTAAAGGAAGAGGGAATATTGAAGGAATACCTATGGAATGAGACATCTAAAGGAAGAGGGAATATTGAAGGAATACCTATGGAATGAGACATCTAAAGGAAGAGGGAATATTGAAGGAATACCTATGGAATGATACATCCAAAGTAAGAGGGAATATTGAAGGAATACCTATGGAATGAGACATCTAAAGTAAGAGGGAATATTGAAGGATTACCTATGGAATAGGTCATCCAAAGGAAGAAGGAATAAAAATGGAATAAAACATCTAGAAGAAGAGGCCACGATGAAGGAATATCAATGGAATAAGTAATTCAAAAGGAGGGAATAAATGAAATTAAATAACTGAGACTACAAGTGGCCGTGTAACACTAATCACTTGAGTGCATAACTCAATTGTCACATGGCTACACACCAAGAAGTGTATCGTGAACAAATAACTTCGTATAAAAAATCTACGAATATTAAAACTTTAATTACAGGACACATTATTTAAATCTAGATATTATCTAGGCCCCTATGTACTGGTATGGAATGAAAGAAACTAAACATACGTCAATCATTTTATTAAAATATCAAATAGCACATGATTTAGAAAGGGCTTAAATTAATTAAACATAAATTAATTCCTGTGCAACTTTTTTACATGTTATAAAAGCTCAGTCTATTTAGCTGTCAGTAATTTTCACTCGATATTTCTCACTTATTCTATAACGCCATGGTTGTACTTTTCACTTGCAAAGTTTCAATTTTTATTAAGAAAGGCTCACAGGTTACTATCACCTCATTTTCCTCTTCCATCTGTTAATGCAGGCAACACTCAACAGAGCTATCGTCTCTTTTTGCAAAATTATTGACCACTACAATCGATTGGTGGTAGCGTAGCTTACTATGTTCCACTTTCCTGTGTGACAACTATATAGTACAAAGTCTTTTGTATTTGGTTCTTTACTTAACGTGGAGCAAATTTATTTAATCGAGCAATTAATTTTGTCATTAATCTTAAATTCCTTCATATTCTCTATAATGAACTTATGAAGTGAATATAGTGGTGTCAGTGCAGCTATAGTTTTAGAGCATGCACTTCATACTATATAGTACACACAATGAAATGAAGAGGACATGTCTCTAGATTTGTAACTTCTTAGCCAACCATAGCCAACTGCAGTTGTACCTACGGAGAAATAAAATAATTAGTCATCATTTATCAATAACCTGTATTCAATTAGTTAATCCATAAATAAAATAAAAACCTAAGTGAAATTATTCTTTCAAATTTTAAAAGATGAAAAAGTAGATATTAAAGGGAATACAGATTTAGATAGGAAATTTTTTTTTGAGAAACAATATGGGTCAAAAGAGTAAAAAAAATCAAATATAAGTAAAACGAAGGAAAGCTACTATGAATATTATTAACACTGAAAATCATTATTGGTACTTTTAAAATTTTACTATTAAACTCTAGTCAGTAAAAGGACAGGTCACTGAAGAAATAATTGAATAAAATTTTATATTTCACTTACAGAGGCTAGAGAATATTTATTGTTTAACCTAGGTTATAGCTAAATATGTTAATAAACATTTCATAATATTGATCAAAATAGTGAATCCATTTACAATCAAAGTATAAACTAAGTATACATTGAATAGTTATAGGCCTACAAACTAAAAATAGTACGGTAAGTATAGCTAGGGTAAGTAGGGTCACGCAGGTAAATTACGGCACTTTAATTTTTAATTGCGGCCCTCTCAAGAGAGTCTAAAAACATTCTGAACCGAAATTACATTAAAATGTTTCATAGCTATCAAAAGAAACGCAGTGTATGCTATAATTTGTTAATCTAAGTTTTTAACGTGTGTTTTGAAGCTATGGTGTTTATGTTGTTAGAGGCCGCAGTTAGTTAGTGTACCGCAATTTGCCTACTTGACCCTACTCTTATTCCGTTATCACCACATATCAATACTTAACTTTAAACTAAAATTTAAAATAGTTGAGTGGTAACTGCTGCTGATAAAATATAAACAATGGTGTACATTCGTTAAACATTTGCAATCACAATACTTACCTCTTTTTTTCTTGAATTGACACTATCTTAACTACTGTCTCTTATAGCCCGTGTATAACGTCTGAACTGCACTGCTGCAAGGCGAAAACTAAATTGGATAAAAATCATTTTGGATACCTGATTCGCAACTTTTACTAGTTTCGCATTTCATAAAAACGAAATAAGTAATTTTTGTAGGTACTACTAATCTCTAATAGGGAGCCAGCGTTTAATTTGCTCATCCGAAACTCTATTAATTTAAATCGATATTTTTAATTCACTAGGTGGTTTAGTATCTGCTTAAGAACAAAATGCCATATCGATGACGTTTTGAAATACAAGAGACTGGAAGAGGCAACCAGAAAGGAAAGTGAATTTTAGAAGAAGTCTCATCAGAAGTCAGTGACAATGCTCATGGATGCAGAAAAGCTCTGTGAAGGAGTTTTGTATGAACGGAAGATGAAAATGGAAGCACATACCTAACACGGAAATCTAACACCTCATAGACATAGTTGAAGAGCTTAAACTATTGCGCTACCCTCTAAAACTACAAGTAGCGTTAAAAATTATATAGATGGTAAAAATTAGAAGGGAACATATGAAATCCAAATTACAACAGTTCATCTCATAAACCCACGTTTCTTAGTTTTCAAATTAGACAACCAAATTCTAAGGAAATAGAAAAATTCATCGTTCGATTCCATTGACATTCCTTTGTTGTTTGAAATACATACTTTAAATTTCCCATCTTCCAGGAACTTTCCTTCATATTAATTACCCAATGGGATATATTCCTTATCAGAAATATTGAAATAGTTCCAGGGATATTCAAAAGTATTTCTTAGGAAGTAAAATTTTTCATTCGATTCCTGTTACATTCCGTCATTGTTTCACTAAGAATACTGTAGATCCCAAATGTTCCAAGGATATTCCTTCGTTCTATTTTTGGGAATACTATTATACGTAACTAGCTTGATAATTCTTGGGATATTTATGGGATATTCAGAATGGAATACTATCAAAAATATATATTCCAAGAATATTCCAATTTGTTTTGCATGGAATACTATAGAAATATGATATTCCTTGAATATCCTAGGATGATATCTGATCGAATACTGTAACTCTCCAATATTCCTGGAATATTCCCTCGTATAAGAATTTGAATACTATCCAATATTATTGTTACAGGAATATCCCTTCATCATCAAACTGTGAGTGCAGACTAGGAGGGAATATTGTAGATATTAAGGGAATATCCCAGGCATAAAACCTTCTTGCCCGGGAAGTGTTTTGTGCTGCCACCTGTGTTTGAAACTTGGAGCTAACCGTAGCTACTAAAGTGCAACAGTTAGTGTTATTCTTATTGTAAACGTTAAACAAGATATAAATTTCATCATAAAATTATGATTAACACAAAATGTTGCAGCTTAGTAGCTACTGTTAGTTCCAACCTTGAAACCCAGGTGGCAGCACAAAGCTCTTTTGAAACAGAAATTTGCGAGAGAGGTCAATTTTATTTTATTCGTGTGTACGTTTGTAGTTTTGTAAACATATAATATAGATGGTGGCGCCATCTACTTTTTTTCTTTATTTGTATGAAACCAATTGTATATGAATTCATTCATCTTCCACATTAGATTTTTTCATCCATAGTATTATACAAGAATATTTTATTCCTACTCAGCGATCGTAATAATAATAATAACAATATAAAAACTAAAAATGACTGTATCTCCTCTTAATTTACATAGGGTCAGAGTCTGAGTTACTGGACAGTTCCACATTTTCGATCATATAAGAAAAAGTATATAATAATAACTTTTCAACTCCTTATTTGTTGGCATCCATCAGGGTTCAAAGACTATAACACAGGCCATTTATTGGGCATTTGGATAAAAGTGGTAAGACTCTATCTTATAGTCAATGAACCTTGGGCAATGGGCATCCATCAGAGGTGGGCAGCGCTACTTTGAAAAGCAGCGGCGCTGCCGCTACATGCATAATAATATAGCGGCGCTGCCGCTACAGCTACATTTTCTGAAAAGCATAATGTAGCGGCAGCGCTACTTTACAAAAAAATATCATATATACTGTAAAATTAAATCTATTATTTTTACGGCCACGTACTGTGTAGAAATTAATTGTTGATCCCCTAAAAAAAGATTACACGCAAGTATAGGAGCAAATACAAAATAGCTACGAAACATAACTGTCCTTCATCATTAAGGAACTCAAGAGGAAACCATTGGAAATTAGTGATGCAGTTTTCAAGAGAGTCTGTGTGGAGAAACTCGCCACTGTAGAATATTGAAACTAATTGCCTCTTATGTTTCACCTGTTACCAGGCCTCTTTCGAAGGATACACACAAAATTACTATGGGCGGAGGAGTAACTTAAGACTGATTGCCAAACAGTACTCTATAAAGACAAAATGCGTGAAAACTCTCGACGGCCCCGACTGATGGGCTTGAAACTTGGCTCCCTCATGCCTCAACCACATCGCCAATGAATTTGACGTCAACATGGAAGTGGAGGTGTGATAATTTGGCCTGGGAACATTGGAAATGAACTGGTCGGATCTTCCAGGATTCCAAAAGGAGTGAAAATAAATTGTGGATTTGTTCATTGGCTGAAAAGAAAACCTGCTGCGTTAAAAAAAGTTATATTCATACAAAACAACGCTCTTCTCACTCTAGTAAGGCAACTGTGTATTTCCAGAGGAGCAATAAGCTCGTCAATGACAAGTTGATGGTTTGGCCCAGTCTCTCTCTAGATTCAAACCCAATTGAAGAACTAACTTCAGGCCATCCTGAAGAAGAATGTGTATGCTCGAAGACGTCAGTTCTCGTCGAAAGATGAGCTCTGGAAGGATACTGAAGACTCTTGTAAGACGATAACGTCTGATATAATTCAGAAATTTACAGATTTGATGGATAAGCGTCTTTAAGAAATGGTGGAAAAGAGGGGAAATCAAATCGGATATTGATTTAAAAATAGCAATTAAACTACACTTGAACGCTATCGCTAAAAGAATTACAATAGAATTATTTAAAACGTTTATTTACGCATTTTTAGTGTCATGCTTGGTACACTGAAAATGAGTAACTTTTAGTAAAATGATTGTAGCATACGAAATAATATTTGAATTACTTTCAATCATTTTTTAGAAGTTTTTCGCAATGTAGATGCACATTTCTTGAAATTTCCAAGAATAACCATTGAGTTAACCCCATTTTATTGCAATAAACACATGTGCATAAAAGCGTAAGACATTGTGTAAGTTGATTGTATTAGGCGGTTTTGTCTTAATATCAAATATTCACATTGCGTATCATTATTAAGGTCGTACTATGAATCACTGTTTGAATATCAGTTGGTTGCACTGCGTCGATATGTCTGAATATCACTTACAACTGATAATCTATCTAGGGTCGCGCACTTGTATAGACTTTTATCTAGATTCCTCAGATAACTTTAACATTTTTGATTTTAAAAGAACCGGCAGCGATGTAGCGCAAAAAAACCTCTAGCACTTTTGAAAAAAGTAGTGGCGCTGCCGCTACATTAGCACATAAGTAGCGGCGCTGCCGCTACACAAAAAGAAGTGCCGCTATTGGAGCGCGCTTCAAGTAGCCATAGAGTTATGATAAACTACTCTAGAGAGAGGAAGTGTTGCAGCGATTGCAGGACGCTAAGGAAGACGATGTAAAACCTTATTTTGTTTCAGTTATATCATTTCTCCATTAAATTTTGTTTCAGTTATATCATATCTCCATTAAACTGACGCTATATTGCCAGTCACGTGACCCAAAAATAAGGATTTTAGCGTCCCGCAAGACGTGATATTATGGATGCCACCTCTGGCATCCATAATACCTGAAGGAGCAGGTATCATGGATACCAATAAAGCAATAGACAATAAATAACCGATCAATTATTATGCGTAACGTCATCATCAACCGATCATTAAAACAAGGTAAAGAAGGCTATTTTAAAATCAAGGTTAAGAAAATTACTATATATTTCCTAGCTATTGCTTGTAAAAGAAACAGGTAATAGATTTATTGATTTTTTTAACTACTGTACCCTTCAAATTTGTTTAGGTATGTTGTTCTTATAGATGATGATGACGCCACGCATTCAAAGAATATCGATTATCATTACCATGTCTATTGTATGTGTGCTGTAGGCCTGTTTTCTAAATTCCTATCCCCTAATGGGGAATAGGCATATGGAATCCGAACCATAGTCTCTACCATGATGTAATAACTACAGGTAAGCTCGCGCGCAGGTTCCCCAACCCACCCTAGGAAGGTGTGACGTCAGGTGGATCCAGAAATGCGTGTAATGCATTATTAAAATCGAAAAAACAGAGTAATTAATTGAATGTTACGTATATATGGTTAACAATATTGTTAATTTCTTCGATAAAAGAAAGAAAAAACACTATTCTAGACGATAACATCAGCATTATATAAAACTTTAATACTTTTGTGTAAGAAATCGACCTTTAATCAATCACATACTCAGGTTGTAGTTTTTCTTCAATTCACTTAAACGCACTACACAATAGAGTCATAGTAAACAGAATAGTATAGTACCCCAGTTACATGTATTATTCAAATTTATTCTGGGTAGGCTGTGACGTCATGTATGTAAGCAAGAGGTCACGTCATAGTAAACAGAATTGCTGTGGGTCACGTGGAATAGAGAATTAAGATGGCGGCCAACGCGACCGATCTGACTAATGAGTAATGATCTAATTATCTTGAATAAATCGTCTTCTTCAAGACTAAAAATTTGTTACTATTTTGGGTGTAAAAAGACCAGTAGCAATTTCATCAACAGTCATTTTTAGATTTTCGTCCGTATGACTATAAAGATTGGATAATAGCATGCGGTAATGTGGAATTAAAAAAAATATCACCGAAAACGTTATTTAACAAAAGTTGGGTGTGTTGCAGCCATCTTTTGTGTTTGTACTCTACGTACAAACCATCGCACCATTGTTGACATGTGACGTCACAGCCTACCGGGACACGCGTAATATCCCCCCTATAGCTCTGGGATACTATATCTTCTCTGTACTGTGATAGCGTACTTGTCACTTAAGTACCTACTGAGAGTTGCCGTTATGAAAAGTATATAAGGTAGTGTAAATTAGTTATATATAGGATTTTGTACCTAGGTATCTAATACATTATAATAGCTTTACCAAGATGAAATGGCCTTCTATTCTTACCAAAATAGAGAATGGTTGATATCTTGCCTGGTACCTTCATACCTGCAGGTACCTACCTTAGACTACCTATAGAGAAGTAGGTACACCCTAACCTTGATATTAGTCATTTTTATATACCTAATAATCAATATAGATCAATAGTTATTTAGTTTCATTCGTCTCTTTTCCATTGTTTCACGGTTTTATAAATGTATAAATACCTAACTCAGTTTTTCTAGCACAGTACATAATACCTATATCGTCCTATAATTCTTTCATTGTTTGTACCATTATTATAATCACATATATTAATTTATTTATAAATAACATGTCCGTCTTCTCTTTGCACTTATATCTTTAAAAGTTTTGCTCTTTTACATTTGTATTAGTATCACCTCAAAAATGATTTCAATCATTTCATAGAAAACTTTCATAGAATTATACCTATTCGCTGGCAGACTAATTTATCTCTTTACTTCCAGACATTAAATAGGCTTTACGCTATTTGATATTAAGTTTTATTGAATACATTTCATAATGGTTTAACGTTTAAAACAAACTTGTATTAGTTAAATATTTTCTTTAAATATTGTGATCAATTCTCCTTTTTCTAAATAAATGATATTATTTCTGTTACTGTACACCAGGCAGACGTCTTCAATTATATGTGCTTTTCTCCTAACCTGTTTTATTCCAAACACGGCTTCGGCAGTATTATTATTATTTAATTTATTTGTATAAGACTACTCAATTGACACTTTGGCAGGCAGGTGCGAATATAGTCAATATACAGCAGCGGACTAAAAGTAAACAATATATAAAGGATCCACGTGACGTCACAACCCCGATGCGCAGAACATGTGTCATTTTGGTTTTTCTAGCGAGCATACCTGTAGTAATTATATCATGGGTCTCTACTCTCTGAGCTCTCTTTGCCTATAAGCTTCTTCAGTGCAAGGAAGTTGTTAACATCGAAGCTCCTGCAAAATGGCTGGCAACGAGTAGAGCTGCTGTTGAACAGCTAATTAATCTATATAGGACTCACGAATGCCTTAGGAAATCATAAAGTAAAACATATAAAAATAGAAATTTAAGATAGAGAGCAATAATGACATTAAACAAAATTTATTATTATTGCAACCTATAATGAAGAGCATTGTGTTGTTATGTATGTATAAATTCATCACGCTCAAGAAATTTATCTTATAAAAACTCAATATTTTCCCAAAACTCAAAATTTTCTAACAACACAAAATTTTCAATAACACAAAATTTTCCGAAAACTCAAAATTTTCCGAATAGGTTGGTTGTGAAGATTTTCCGAAAACTCAATATTTTCCGAAAACTCAAAATTTTCAGAAAATTCATTGAATTAAAATTCAATTTCTATGAAAAAACCGTTATTTTTAACGGGATAGTACACTAGTTATTAATATTAGGTAGAGATGGAGAAGTAAAAACTGAAATTCAAACTATACCTACGGAACTAGCACCGTAATAAAGTCAACGAATCGAAAAAATCTGATAAAGTTTATGAAACAGATGAAATTTATGTACCATAGCTTTGGTGCTATAGATTATTTAATGTTGTTACACTTGGGGCTCTGCCCCTCTGCCCAGTGTGACAACATTTCTCGCCATCGAATCTGAAATACCAACAAAGAACTCTCGCACCGTCTCAATCTGCCCGCCAAACGCTTTTCAAATGTGAACAGTCAAGACTCTTTTTGAGTGTGCACTTGCCCGTTGCCCGTGGATGTGAGCTTCCAATGTGAGTGTCAATGTAAACGAGGCTTTAGCCGCCTGCTTCAGTGTGAAATCAACCGTGGTGAGAGGATGGTTGTACAGTCATGTTCTCTGTTAACAACATATGTCTCTGTTAAATTAACTTGACGCCGTTATTAGAGGTGGGAAATAAACTTTATTGGTTTTAAGGATTACACTTAGAGGCTGTGCTCTTCATATGTATTCGACCTACAATCAGTACTCCAATATTTCCCTCACAGTCCAGTGAAATCTTGGGGTGTGGATTGTACAGGAATGAAATCTTGGGGTTAGACTGGGCCCCATTTTGAAAAACATGATTGGAAATAGGGGTTAGCGGCATTTGGGGGTAAAAGCAGGGAACCACTTTTTTTAGTTAATTTGGATATGCTGATTCAGAATATCTTGGTTCCCACTCTAAATTCGGAGTGCTTCAAGCCTAAAATCGCATTTTAAAACTGCTAATAATCACAATTTCCATCGAAGAAACATATTGTAATGAGATGTAGTATTTAATTTTATGACATTACATACTACACTGAGTCACTGACTACAGTTTAAAGATTATGGAAGTAGTCCAAACTAATTTGTGAAAAAAAAACCACTAAATTAATCAACCAATAGCGTTGCAGATGAGATTTTGGAGCGTGACGTCAATGCTTGGAGAATGTAGTAGGTACTTTTTACCAAAGACAATATAAGATAGACGCTCAACTTGATAGGGCACATGCAAAAATAATAATAACCAATCAGAAGCGATCAGTAGCATACGTCACACCAAACAATAATAAACGTACGACCCCCCCCCCCCTTGAAATTCACAGAAGGATAATCTTTAGTCTTAATTTGTGAAATCATTAGAAATATAAATATTCTCTACTGATTAGGGATCAGAGAACTAATTACTTTATTATTAATTAAGTTTACAAGATGGCATATGTGGTTCAATTTAGTATTTTGAATATAATCTACCTTCTATTCGGAGAATAGAAGGTAGATTATATTAGTCATAACTAAGGCTCGGACATTGGGGCATTTATAAGTTAAATGCCACTAGCGCTCATAATGCTCCAAACGCTATAAACGCCCCAAAATGCTCAAAACGCCCCAAAATGCTCCATATGTACTCTGGTTGACTTCTATTTCGCACCAAGATTGAGTAATGTCAAATAACTGTATTATTATTACCGGGTGGACAACTGCACTTTTAAGAGTATTTAATGGTTCATAGAGCTTAAACGTGAATGATAAAACTAGTTTCACATAGTTATCTACCAGTGATTGCTGAGACTGTTTATTTAGGTAACCTTTTCAATTTATACATTTTTTTCCTCATCCTTCATATAACCAATAATTAGTTCGTATAAATATACTTAAACTAAAAATAGATTAAAATACGAATTTGATATTGATAGAGAGATAGCTTCAGTGAAATACCAGGGTAGGTATGTGTTTGTGTGCTATTGCCTAGATACAGCCAAAGAAATTGTATCCGTATTTATTTTTTGATAGTTAACAAATTTCAAATGTTGAAGAGAAATCATATTACAGGTAGAGCTCGTAAAGCTCGGGCAAAAAATATCCGTAAGGGCCATTAGCTCTTACAATGACATCTTTAAATTATATGGATTAACAAATATATTCTATGTCTACCATCAATCTAGTCATGCATTGATTAATTTGATTATATTCACTTAATGAGTTATTGTATTGTTGTTCAGTTTTTTTGATGATTTAATTTTGTTACCCTTTTCTTTTACATTTTCTTTGATTAGAAAAGTTCTATAAAAATTGAAAAGAGGTGTAACTATTCTAATAGTATCCCTAGATTTTCACGTAATTCATATCTATTTAGTTACAAATATCTTTGTTTTATTTTATATACCTTATTTTTTCGTACATTTGTTTGAGTAAGTAAATACAGGGTTGAATATTTTGCAAGGCGTAGTGACTAAAAAGACTGAAATATTCTAAGATGTTTCCCGCTATGCTAGTGCTCTGTTACTTCCACAGAAGTAGAGATTATTCTTTTTATTGAAACATGTGGTCTCAGATAGACGATGAAGGGTCAAAAAAATGTTAAAGAAGTAGTGGTTTTATCTTGTTAATATGGGTTAACTCTCACATTCTTACAAAACTTCAACAACATGTGATGCTAGAATTTTCTGTAACATTATAGACTCAATAAAGATTCCAATTATTATATGTACTGCATACGTTCGTTTTGGTTTCAACATTTATTGTTCTTTTTCTTATGTTTTATCAAGTATTGCACAATACTTTTGAGCCTTACATATTTACATAATGATTTTTCAAAATGAATTATTTATCTATTGAAATTAAAGATAATTCTTGTGTATATTTCATCCAAAAACTCTTCAAAGAACAAAACCTCGTTAAAATTCTTACTTTGATAAGTAACACGCTTTTTCTTTCGGTGCATGAAACGCTCAAAAAACTGCCTCAAATGCACCAATAACTGTTCCCGAATGCACTGATAAGTGCTTCAAATGCTCTTTTCTATCGCTCGTACTGCACATTTATAGCGCTACAAGTGCTCGTTTTGACAGCTACTACTGCTTTTTTTAGGTGCCCCAATGTCCTAGCTCTAGTCATAACTATGTAGGTATACCAAGCGATATAAACGTATATAGGTAGAATATTGTCTTAGACGACACTAAGTTGTAGGTATACCTTAACTCTGATTGGCTAGAAGTTGGGTTAGAGTGCTGACGTCAGTGCAAACATACTCGGTATTTTATAACATGGAGTTGAGCGTCTATCTTATATTGTCTTTGCTTTTACTGTGAACGTGACTCTACAAGCCGCTCATTGGTGCAATATATTTTACGTCACGCGCACTCTTCTAGTTGAAATCCAATCACGCGCGTTGTCAAGCTATTTTTGCTAAAAATAAAATGCTTCTCAGTTAATATAAGGCAGTCATTTTTTGATATTTTAGCGATTGCTATATGAAGCCGTTTCATTTTCATAGAGTGAGAACGCAATAATCTTTGCTCGTGCAATCGCTTTTTCCCTCAGAATGGATACATTTCCAAATCTGAAGAGGCATTCGCCTGAGTCTGTTGACAAAGGACTGTGTATAATTTGCCTAACTGTTTCGAAAACTGACAGACCACGTTTAGGTTCTGAACAAGGTCGAGAAGAAGTACGTGAGGCTGCAAATTGCCGGAAAAAATTGAGAGACCCGGATCACAGAGATACCATTTATCGTCTCGAAAATGCTCTTGGGTCAGAACCGCATTCTATACTTTGGCACAAATCTTTTTACGCTCAATTCACCGATAAAAGTAAAATTGAGCGTCTGCGAAAAAAACATCTGAAAAGCTTAACTGATCAAACGGATGCCAGTCACGGTCCCAGAACCCCTGCAGAGAGAGTTGATAATTCTCGTAATTTACGCAAGAACGCTCAACCTGTTAACTGGAAAATGTGTCTTTTTTTTGTCAAACTAATAACTCAAAGAATCGGTTGTCATCAGTGATGACAAAGAAAATGAGTGAGAATATCCTGGAAGGCTCACGTCTTGATCACAAATTGACTGTGCGCTTGGCTGGTATAATTGATTTGATTGCAGCTGAAGCTAAATATTACCTTGTATGTCTTCAGTCATTTATGAGATCTTGCTCCAAGTTAAAGCTATGCTCTCAAAGTTCCGACACTGCGATGGCATGGCTATGTAGCGAACTGCAAAAATCTGCAGAAAAAGGCCAGATCATTCAGCTTGAGGATGTGTGGAAACGCTATGAATTTCTCGCTAAAGAGGCTTCAGTCAATATACCAAAGAGCTACTATAGCAGGAGAGCAACGTTCAAAGAGAAGTTGCAAGGTCAACTTGATGGTACGTTTAATTTCTTCCAACCACTAGACAGGTGTGTAGAAAAAAGAAAGACCATTCTCATTCCAAACACCTACACTCGAACACTCTTTCAAACTGCGTTGAATGATGCTGAATCAGATACCATTCCAACATATCAACCTGAAGACAATATTACTATGTCTCTGTTTTAGTTCATGTTGCACTCAAAATCCGTGCGGACATAATGTCTTTAGGTGGCCATCGTGGTTTTTCTGTCAGGGAAGATGATGTCATCGCATGTGTTCCAGATAGCCCGTATATGCTTTTGAGACTTATTTTTGGCGGCCAAGATGTATTAGCAGAATCGAACACAGATGGAGATGATACCCAGATGCAAACAAGAGTACTGAGTGTTGCTCAGGATGTCATTTTTGGCACCAGTGGTGGAACGAAGTGGACTCCAAAACATGTTGGTCTAGCTTGTACATTGCACCAAGCAACACGTTCCAAAGATCTAGTGAATTTGTTTCACAAAGCAGGACATTATTAGCTATAAACAGGTTTTGCAAATCGATACTTCATTAGCTGAAAGCACATTGCAATCTCTGGACCAGCAAACTGGAGCAATTATTTTACCACCAAATATCGTAGCCAACAAGTTCATCCATTACACAGCTGACAATATTGACATACTAGACGAGACTCTTGATGGCAAAAACACATTCCATGCAACCCAGATGGCGACATGGCAGCGAGGACAGACCTCCAGTACCACACTTGCCACGCTCAAGCCTTCAACTAAAAGCAAGTTAGATGTCCCAACAATCTTAGAAGAATTGCCAGAGCTGGGCGCGCGAACCTTTTTTTAGGTTCCGAATCCGAACCCGAATCTTCGTCGATTTTGGGTTCCGAACCTCCGTATAGCGAACCCAATTTGGAAAAGTTTGGTCCGAACATTTGTTCCGAACCAAACATTTAGTCCGAACATTTGTAAGCTAACCTCTGATTTTTTAGGTATATATTTTATCAGAGCTGGGCGCGCGAACCTTTTTTTAGGTTCCGAATCCGAACCCGAATCTTCGTCGATTTTGGGTTCCGAACCTCCGTATAGCGAACCCAATTTGGAAAAGTTTGGTCCGAACATTTGTTCCGAACCAAACATTTAGTCCGAACATTTGTAAGCTAACCTCTGATTTTTTAGGTATATATTTTATATCTAAAAATTAAGAAAAACAAAAGTGAAGTACAGTCTACACATTTACATCCGGCCCTTTTACTAACTTATGCTTCCAAGGCTATTAGGGAAACCTATATGAAAAAAAAACAGTTTTTTCAACAAGATACTAACTATTTGTCAGAATAGTTGTCACCGTGGGTGACAATGCTCATGGATGCAGAAAAGCTACTCTGTGAATGCAGACACTTAAAAAGGAAAATATTAAATGTGTAATGAATTTTCTTAGCTTATAATGTATACAAATAATAATTAATCGTACAAAAATAATATACACATTTCATCTCCATTTTTAAAGTTAAGTGGCCTGATAATAAATATTTGGGTGGCAAATGTCCGGGTGGCAATTGTCCGGGTGGCAACTGTCCGAGGGTGTCAATTGTCCGCGGGTGGCAATTGTCCGCGGGTGGCAATTGTCCGGTCACGGGTATTTACCTATGTAGCAACAAAGTCAAGAAAGGCCAGTAAATTTAAAGAAATGACATGAAATATATAAAGCAATTTAAAAAATATATGCCTATAAAACATACGTCAAATTCATTTGGGTTAATATAATAAATTTATAATAATAATTATACTGTGACTTCATATGACTACATTATACAGGAGTTGCACTGATAGAACTGCTGTTTCATGAAATACAACAAATTTAGAGAATTTACTAAATGGGAATAAGAGATTCATAGAAAACTTACGAATATTGTGTAGTTCGCTATACCGGATTTTACTATTCAGCGTGATTCACTATACAGGAGTTCACTATAAGGGAGTTCCACTGTACTTACTATACTTAATAAGTTAGTATCATTGAATATGACTGAATGAGCATTAAGTATCTCTAAAGTTCCCCTCCAGTCTCTACTCCAATACGTATAGTTTAAGTTATTCTGAATTTTCTTCTGACCTCCGAATTTCATGCAAAGAAATATTAAGACCAACTCTGTCGTCATAACAATGCGAGACAATGTATGATGTATCCATATTAAAGTATCCAAGTATCTAATTAAATATGTTTTAATTTTTTACTATTAGATTTCAATTTTTCATTTATATTACAAAATTTTTGATTAATTCTCTCTAGAGAACTGATAATATAAAAACTTTTTGCATTTTGTTTGAATATGAAAGTACTAGTAAGATACCGTATTATGGTATTCCTATACTCTATTGCTTGCTTTACTTTTTCTTCTATTCAATATATTAGAAAGGTCAGACAGTGAAGATTACTGTGAATATTTCTCAAAGTTATTTATATTATAACTTATATACATTTAATATTATAATACCTATATAATAATATGAATTATAATCAATTCAATTGTAAAGCGAATAGCTGAATACTCGATCTTAAATTATCTGTTCAGCCTACCTACTTAGCCGTCAAAAGTTAGCTCATTTGAGTCATTTCAATATTTTTTCTTTTAAAAACCATCATTTGATATTTAGCATTTCATACATTAGTAAAAGCAAAAGAAAAAATCATCATTCCAAATAAAAGTAACAAGCTAAGACAAGAAACAAATTATATTTATAAGATGTTATTGTACGAAGCTTGGTGTGCGCAATTATTCTCTCACATATTTGATCTCGCTAAGCCGCTATAAGAGTTACAGTTAACTGATTATAGTGAAATATTCATCCTTATATATGTAGTGAAAAACACTCTTGCATATAATGCCTGGAAAGATCTCTGATATATTCCTAATATTATTATAGATTTGAATAAATGTTCATAATATGAGTATATTACCATTTATCACCTTCGTTTTTGTCTAATCGTATGTATTTATGCGAAAAATTAAACGATTGAAAAGACAGCTTTAAAATCGATCTCGAATTTAAGTTATTATTATTTTTCCATGAGGACTGGTTAGCCAACGGCTAAGGTACTAGGGTAGAGTGTTATGTAATGTTACCTAATATTTATGTTTACTTTGTTTATAACCTTACCTATAGTTCTACACATTTCAAGCAATTTTAATTGAGATTTGAGGGAACATAAACCGTTATTAAAGAATTAACTTGTTAAGATTATTATAAAACTTACCGCTATTCCAGAAAGGATGAATAACGTAATGGAAGAAGAGCGGGGAAAGACGCATGTTCTTCGCTTCAGTGTTAAGCAGAAACCTACATATGTATATAATAGTAGCCGAGAGGTACGGTACATGTTCAGAACGTAAAATAATTAAATGAACAGGTCAGTTTTCCCCGGGTACGGAGGTTCGGACTTGCGAAAAAGACGTTCCGAACACTGAAGTCCGAACCGTTTTTGAAAAGGTTCCGAATCCGAATGTCCGAACCCATTTTCCAGTCCGAACCGGTTCGCGAATAAAGGTTCGCGAACATTCGTGCGGAACGCCCAGCTCTGAGAATTGCATCACATAAATGTAAATCCTGCCAATAGTGAATTTCTTCTTCAGGACCTTAAAAACCCGACTGACACATCTTGGTTTGATTCGTTCAAGATAAACGATATTGCATCTGTGTTAGACTCACAAGTAATGGACATGGCTTTCTTCTTGACCAGACAAGACTCCACCAAGAAGAAAAGTTGGACCGTTTTTAATGAGGGAGTTTCAACAGTTGACCCAGAACAAACGTCTTTCGGATATCTGCCTATTCTTCTAGCTCCTGCTCACGAACTGGACACGTTGAACACAGTTGTCAGAAGATGTATGGCAATATCACCATGGTCAGAAGCACACTGGGATAACTGTGGACCAAGCACTTTATTGTAAACTTATGGAATTAAAATGGTCGAATCCAGAATATCAACAGAAACTTATTCCTAGACTTGGCGGTCTCCACATTTCGATGAACTTTCAAAAATGTATTGGTCATCACATGGATGGATCTGGTTTGGCTCAGCTTTGGCTTGAAAGTGGTATTCTGGGACCAGGGGCAGTCGAGTTGGTTTTGACTGGAAAAGCATACTACAAGGCAATGCGTGCACATAAGCTAACTTTACAGGCACTCTGGCGCATTTTGATGTCTTATAAATGTTGATGGATCTGAGGGGATCTCTGAACTGGTTTCCTTTGTGAAACAAGATCGATTTAGCTACCTATTAAGTGACTTCTTAAAAAGTAGAGATGGTGATGTTAATTTCACTTTCTGGTGGAATTACATGGAAATGGTACAAATACTTCCGAAGTTAACTCGTTCCTAGCGTGATGGCAACTGGGACTTACACGTTGACTCCTTTGCCCAGATGCTGCCATACTTCATGAGGTATGATCACCTCAACTACAGCAGATGGGGACCTGTCTATGTTACCGAAATGCATAACCTTCTCGAGGCTGTGCTCAAAGAATTCGAAAAAGGCAACTTTGTTGTCAAACGCTCTGCCAGAAAATTTAATCAAGTCGACCCTGATCAAGCACAAGAGTGGGTCAATGGAACTGGTTAGAAAGGTGGTGGTATTGTGGGTATAACTAAAACCCCATCAGCTCTTTGTAGATAGACCCTCTTATACAATATGAGATCACAAATATCAGCCGACACACATGGCATGTACAATCTTTGTCCCGGCAGCAATCTTCTTCACATTGAGAGCACAAAATCTTGCCAAGTGAGAGATCAACACGACGAGAATGAACTGGTGAAATCTTTGCAAAGCTTCAATGTCTTTACGACGCCTCTGCAGTCGGATATCTTACGAAATTTGGCAACAAAGGATTTAGCTACAGAATACATTCAAGATTCTCTACTTGCCGCCATGTTCCATGGCCAGACGTCTGTCAACAAGTTCGTGGAAGAGCGATTGATGCAGAACGATGCCTCTTCTAAACCTCTAATTGCAATTCATGCTCCATTAAAACGCAAAAACCCACCAACATTTGCGAAGGTATATGATGTTGCCAGGGAGAGGGAGAAAGACAAAGTATTGAAAGCCGATCGAAATGTGTTGCAGCGTCTCATCACTGCTTTTGAAGCTGGGTGAGACGTTGACATGCCAGCGATCTTAAAGCATGACCTCATTCCTGTTCCCCTCTCTCTTGCTGAGACGAACGGATCTCTGCGCACAGGGAACAAATCGATCCTTGCAGATATAATCACGAAACCGATAGCTTGTCGAGAAAATATCCATCTTCAGGATCAAACGTCATGCCTGATAATTGATGGTCAGCCTTTGGTTATCATTGTTGGTAAACCTCAAGGAGCATTGACATTTGGTGAGCTGGCAGATACTTTCGTACGTGCTGTACTTCAAGCAGGGGCCAATTTTCAAAGAGTAGAGGTTGTTTTTGATCAATATAGAGAGGAAACAATCAAAGCTACCACCAGATCCTGTCGAGCAAAGACAGCAAGACCCATTCGTAGACTTATTGAGAGTCGAACGGTTCTTCTGCCGAAAAACTGGGCAAATTTTTGGCCTCACCTGAAAATAAAGCTGATCTAGCCAGATTTTTGTCTGAGGAATTGATCTCACAAGCACCAAGTGACAAAAACATAGTTGTTGCTGGTGTTTTTATTAACGAACAAGAAGTCCGTTCTTCCAAAGGAAGTGATGTCATCTCGCTTCAAGCAACACACGAAGAAGCTGACACCAGGCTTGTATTACATGCTATTAACAGTCGATGCAAGAGTGTTGTAGTCTCCTCACGTGACACAGACGTTCTTCTGCTATTAGTGTCTCATTTTCAGCGAATGCAGTGTGATAATCTCTTGATAATGTCAGGAACTGTAAAAAAGGGGAAATTCATTCCAGTTAGGGCTGTTTTTTACAGTCTCCCAATAGGGTTGATAGAAAACTTACTAGCATTCCACGCGCTAACTGGATGTGACACGACATCATACATGGCTAATCACACCAAACGAACATCATGGAATATCTTCAAGGAGAACCATGTACTTTTGAATGGTCTTGGTGTTGGTTACCTCTCGCCAGAAACCTGCCTATCAGTGAGATATTTGTATGCAAAATATATAAAGTATCACATGCAGTCTCTGTAGACAAAGCTAGACATATTCTGTTCCTGAAGGGGGGAAAGCCGGAAGCCCTGCCTCAAACAAAGGACGCCCTCAAATTCCATATGATGCGCGCTCATTTCCAAACTATGGTATGGAAAAACGCTCACTTACCCCAGTAATTCCAGAGCCCAGAGATATGGGATGGGAACAGGATGATAGGATGATATGAGACCAGGGCTTCGACCAATCTTGATGTCATTGGATCCCATTCCAGCGAGCTGTTTGGAGATGATTTCGTGTGATTGCCAACAGCTATGCAAAACACTGCGATGCAAATGTCGCAAATCACAAAGCTTCGGTGTACAGCTCTGTGTCGCTGTAAAAGTCAGATTGATGATAAGCGTGTCTGTCTTAACACAGAAGATCAATCTTAAATCATGCATACACAGCTTGAAACGACTGATCTTATGAAGCGAAATGTATAATTGCTTATTACTTGTGTAGGGTGATGAATGTGTTCTGCAAGTGTATTCATATTTTTCAGCTATTTTTCTCTCATTGTCACTCTAAATATTCAAAACTTACAAATAATACGGATTTTAATAAACAACCCTCTTTGAAAACCTTGCAAAAGGCTAACTTAGGAATTGATAGGGAAAAATCTGTCATTTTAAAAAATTATAAGCCATTAATCATAGGAGAATTACCTTGTTGATCTCCTTTTGGACTGCTATCCATTATATGTAACCCTTTCCAATGGGGCGTCCTTTAGCCGTACAGCGGAAGCGGCTAGCACGATCTTGGATCAGTTCAGCCGCCACAGCCGCTGTGTCTAGTAGTAATTTTACAGCTCTCTTTTCTATTTGGAAGGCAAATAGGTGAAGTGTGATAGGTGAAAACAGACAAAGTTTTCTGTTAATCAGGTATCTGTGTCTCCGTTTCCATTCAATATATTAATAAATAATTAAATTAATTTTAATTAATTAATATTAATAAAATAATCCATATTGATTATTAATTTGATATTAATAAATAAATTAATATTAATTAATAGTTTAATTAACTAAAACTGATAGTCATTAGAGCGGCTAGAGTTGTGGCTACATTCGCTTGAGCCACCGCATTGGGAGTTCAACTATTAGGTAATTTTACAAAATCCCTAAACATCAATGAAAACATAGGTTCCTTATGATTTTTGACATTATTGAAAATATAGATGCTCGATTATTTTAGGAAAGGTTGAAAATTTAAAAGAAATTCCAATAAAGTCAAGGAAGCAGTTGAGGTGAACATGTGTACCAACACGCTATTTATTGAACATCTTTATTCTTTTTCGTGAACATGTGTACCAACATGCTATTTATTGAACATCTTTATCTTTTTTCGGTGAACATGTGTACCAACACGCTATTTATTGAACATCTTTATTCTTTTTCGTGAACATGTGTACCAAACATGCTATTTATTGAACATCTTTATTCTTTTTCGTGATCATGTGTACCAACACGCTATTTATTGAACATCTTTATTCTTTTTCGTGAACATATGTACCAACACGCTATTTATTGAACATCTTTAATCTTTTTCGTGAACATGTGTACCAACATGCTATTTATTGAACATCTTTATTCTTTTTCGTGAACATGTGTACCAACACGCTATTTATTGAACATCTTTATTCTTTTTCGTGAACATATGTACCAACACGCTATTTATTGAACATCTTTAATCTTTTTCGTGAACATGTGTACCAACATGCTATTTATTGAACATCTTTATTCTTTTTCGTGAACATGTGTACCAACATGCTATTTATTGAACATCTTTATTCTTTTTCGTGAACATGTGTACCAACACGCTATTTATTGAACATCTTTATTCTTTTTCGTGAACATATGTACCAACACGCTATTTATTGAACATCTTTATTCTTTTTCGTGAACATGTGTACCAACACGCTATTTATTGAACATCTTTATTCTTTTTCGTGAACATATGTACCAACACGCTATTTATTGAACATCTTTATTCTTTTTCGTGAACATGTGTACCAACACGCTATTTATTGAACATCTTTATTCTTTTTCGTGAACATATGTACCAACACGCTATTTATTGAACATCTTTATTCTTTTTCGTGAACATGTGTACCAACACGCTATTTATTGAACATCTTTATTCTTTTTCGTGAACATGTGTACCAACATGCTATTTATTGAACA
This sequence comes from Caprella mutica, assembly GCA_947561585.1. Taxonomy (NCBI): domain Eukaryota; kingdom Metazoa; phylum Arthropoda; class Malacostraca; order Amphipoda; family Caprellidae; genus Caprella; species Caprella mutica. The sequence continues at coordinate 90,239 of CANNZV010002396.1, forward strand.
TCTTTATTCTTTTTCGTGAACATGTGTACCAACACGCTATTTATTGAACATCTTTATTCTTTTTCGTGAACATGTGTACCAACATGCTATTTATTGAACATCTTTATTCTTTTTTCGTGAACATGTGTACCAACACGCTATTTATTGAACATCTTTATTCTTTTTTCGTGAACATGTGTACCAACACGCTATTTATTGAACATCTTTATTCTTTTTCGTGAACATGTGTACCAACATGCTATTTATTGAACATCTTTATTCTTTTTTCGTGAACATGTGTACCAACACACTATTTATTGAACATCTTTATTCTTTTTCAGAGAAGGGCGATAGAAGAAACTCTTCGTAAAGAACTCTGTGAACGAAACCTTAACAAGAATATTCTCGTTCAAGAGATAATCAAATCTAAAAACCTGACTATGATCACCATAGAGAGATGCGCAGATAATCCACTTTTCAATGAACGTCTGCCTTGGATTCTTAATGAATCTGTGAAAAGGTGTCCCAACTTAGAACTTTTGGAATGCTTCGTGAAATGTCAGTCAGTACGATTCTCCAGCCAAAATGGCGCATTTGAACTCGCTCTGCTGAAGTTCAAGCGTACAGACTTAGAAAAGTAAACTCTGCAATATTTCGATAATATTGTCAGAAACTGTAAATTTGATTTGAAAAGATTTTATATATATGAAGATCCCTCTGGTCTGGCAGAAAAATGTCTTTCCAAATACAAATATTCTTTGGAAGTGGTTGTCCTAGGAAAATTAAAACCATCATTTCGATTCTTCTGGCTGTTAAATGATTGCATTAACTTCAAACTCTCACAGTGCTGCTTAACGATCTACCATATATAAATTGTATTAGAGGATTCCAATGTGAAATAGAAATGGAATCTTTTATCATGTTACCCGCATATGAAGAAATGTCTTTTACACTTAATATAGGTTTACTTCTAATGTTCATGTCAAAGAAACTGAAGAAACTTTTTATAAATGGAATCATACTGTATGTTGGATTCCCAGGATTTATTTTCCATCTGTCTCCGAACTTGGAGATCATCAAATAGCGATGGTTGATTATGAAAGAATGGAACGAGACGATGTTCTGCGGCGGTACGAGGATATACTTTTTGAGTTCAAAAAACACTCCAATCCCAAAAGAATCCAAATAGACTGTTGCTCGGAGAGTCTCGTGAAAATATTAATGGAAGATACTTTAACTATTTTGGAAGAGAGTTGCGTTTGCAAGCTCCATGATAGAAGTATTGAGGTGACAAAAATATAGATCTGTTCTGAACACAATAAGAGAACCTTCAACTGTTCGCTTTTCATTTCGAAAATATAAAAATGTGGAAATTAGAGATTGTTTTCTGAAAATTTAGTTTATGGTAAAATAATTGACGATGATTATAAATTTACTAGAACCGAAGGGTGACCGGAAAATTCGCCGTCGCAATTTTCGCCGCCAGAATTTTCGCCGTTGGAAAATTTGCCGTTAGGAAGATTCGCCGTGAGGAATTTTTTTTTAAATAATAATATAACTGAATATATTTATTTCTATGTATGTTAATAACAATATGGAAATAATATAAATGATAATGTATGATTTAACATATATATTATATTCCTATTTATTCCTCATATTACGTTAGAATCGCAGCAACGAATATTTTTATGGATTTTAAAATAAAATGAATGGAATTTTGGTAGAGAGATCACATACACTCACAAGAGAGATATTTTAAATGTAGCATTCTTATCAGTGTACTACATTGAAATGTGTGTGTCATTCACAATAATTCAGATTTCAAGAGGTAATACCGAATAAATAAATAAAATCATTAATTAGGTAGGTATGAAATCATCAATAACTCGGAATAGTACATTAATTAGAAAAGTTTTATCTTAAATTCACAATATTAAACACACAGGAACACTTATCACTTTTAAGAAGAAGTGATGCAAACCGACTAGGATTAGCCATAATACAGCTGACTTTCACTAGTGATCTTATTCATCTTTACTGAACATTTTTTTTATCAAAGTAATTAGCTTCGACTATTTAGTCAATCAATCAAAACACTACAAATGTTATACAGCGACCTCTCGTGACACAAAATTATATGATTACTGATTTAAATATACATTGCATATATGAACAGTTAACATAAATTTTAGGATTTTTTTTTCATATATACAATATTACAAAGTCGCCTACAATTAATATTTACAATTATAAATTATTATAAAAAAAATTCTGAAATTATCTAAAATTTTCAGTCGTAATTTTTTTTTTTTTTCAAAGTGAGCTTCTCATCCTTTTAACAAATTTGTTTACTTTATAATTATAATTCTTATCAATACTTAAGGTATTCGAATAGTTATGTCCTCTATAATTTCATCTTCACGGCAAATTTTCCTAACGGCGAATTTTCCAACGGCGAAAATTCCTAGAACCAACCAAAAAACTGGTATGGAAAATATTTTTTTCTGAAGGTATTGGACCACCTTTTAGATATTATTAAATTGAAAGTTGATTTTTATTTAAATTTTGATAAACAACAAGCATTATCACTCATGCGGAGAACTATAAACCAACACGCCTTATACACAAGGTCAAGATTCCTCGCCTCTTCGAAAATCAGAATATCTTCCTTCTTTCCTGGTCAAATTAAAACCCCTAACTTAAGTGCATAATTCATGGTACTGGGACAAAATGACTAACTGATAAAATATGATTAAAGAATATAAGAAACAGTAGGAAAATGACAAAATCGAACGCTGTTTATAATATAAATTTGTAAAATTACATCCATTTAGTCATACAACCATATTAAAACACCTAATTATTAACGCGTTCCAAGATTTTGAATTTTTCCGCCAAAGTCATGGCCAATGTTAGGAAGAAATCTAAGCTCTTTGTGTTCTTTACTCACATACTCTGAGTTTAAATATATATGTACAATACATTTTAGGTCGTTTGTCATTTTATCCGTCAACCATTTTATCCGTCAACCATTTTGTTAGCTAGATTAAAATTGGTGTCGAAGTGAGCCATCGTCACCATTATGGTTTCTCTCCCGGGATCCCGGTCCATTTTTACCTATTTTTTTTATCCTGGGATAAATCGATCTGTCCCAGGAAATCCCGGGTTGAATATATAATTATTTTCCAGTATTTTGTTTCAAAATAAAATACAATTCACGAGAATCATAGAAATGGTATATACTTCATGATAAGAAATAATATTATTTAGTAAATTGAAGGTAGAAATAAACGATAATGTCTTGAATTGAAATATTTTAAATCATAATTTAGCCACGAAGCACCCCTAATTTTTATAAATCTGGTAATCAGAAAAAATTTCTCTTCACATCGATAACAAAAATATATTGATTAGTTATCTAAATGTTTCAAATACATTAGGTTATTTTCGAAAACTGAAGTTAAGCTAATAGTATGGTTAATGAGTAGAATAACTATAACAACTCTTTTGAATCAAATTGTTACTATAACCTTATATAATATTTCGAATACATATAGAAATTAAATTTGCAGTTTTTACCATGATAATATGGGTTCTGGTAATTTTCTCTGGCGGAATTTTCCCAGTGGGGATTTTCATTGTCGGAATTCTCTCCTTGGATTGTAAATATTTATGTTTATATAGGTAAATTTTAAATTTAAAATTTATGCTTCGAAATAATAAGTTCAAATGTTAATAGATAAGAATATACATTTTGTTATATGATCGAAAATGAACTTACCCTAAGAGGTGTTCAGAACATCAAAAAAATATTATTGAAGAAATTTCAAATTGAACATTTTATTTAGATGCAATGGAAGAATAGAGAGATTAAATTAAAAGTAAATTCAAACGATTATTTGACGTTAACTTAATTGATAATTGATTGCTACAATATTAGGTTACAACAGTGGTTCTTATAACTTTATTTGAGGTACCGAACATCACTTGTTCCATACATGCCATTCACAGATCCCTTCGTGGTTAGAACAATAAAAACATCTTCAAAATCAGAACATATGTATATTACTATACTATATTAGTACACAAAACTTATCCCGGGATGAACACGATTTTTATCCCGGAATCCCGGGACAAGCATAAGTGGCCAATATGAGAAACCCTAGTCACCATATATCGCAGAAAGATTTGGGGAAGAAATTTCAAGAAAGAGTGATGTAAAATAATACCAATATTATCCAAAGCTTTATCCATTCCTGCTTGAAAAGATGTTCTCTTGAAATACTATTCCAAATATTGAATGCTAACGTAATTCTGTGTATTTAAGCTAATATGTAGGGTTACTTCCTAGAGCTATCAAACGATTCCACATTTTCGATCATAAAAGATAAAATATATTATTTGTATTCATAATGCCTGCAATTATCATGGATATTGAGCATTACAACGAATTAAATCATATTTTTGTATGAGCAAAATTGTGGCACCGTTCGATATTATAGCTCTCCGTATTCATTACGGGATGAAGATCTTTCTATATTTTTTTCTATAGTAAGTTTCATATTTTATTAAATTTTGTAAAAATATGGAGTTTCTATAGGTTTTAAGCTATAATATATTGTTGTTCCTTATTTTGATTGTATTCAATATTTGTGATATTATTTTTCATTAAACAATAAGTTTATAGATATGGTAAAACAAAACTAACATGACTTCGTTAAGTGTTTTTTATCAAGGTTTTAAATTATTTCATCATTTTTCATTATATGAATTTAATTTTGCAATCTCCAATTGAAAATATTTTTAAATAGATTAAATGGAAGATCAATTAACATTTCCTTTTCCAAATACCATGTTTCCCAATATTATATTTCGATTCATTCTAGGTAGTTAGCAAAGTTTTTATCGATGAAAAAACATATAAAAGTCCAATAATCTCAGGATTGTGGAATTATCTTTTTATCTCCCCAGGGGGCTCCACCTGTAACTGTTCTCTTGCATCCCAAACTGCTGTAAAATGTACTTTTAAATATGTAATTTACCTTCACCCTCTTTTAATGTTACTTGCACTTTTATTGGATAGCGCTAGGGTTATACTCTTCAACTACGAGGTCTTAGATTTTTGTGTTAGATAGACTTGTAGGCTTCATTTACACTCACCTCTTCATTTTCCTCTTTTATGTGCGAGTGCAGTTACTATGGTGCTTGTGTCTCTTTTCGTCACATTCCTTGGTAAGTGACTGCATTCACGGAATAGCTTTTCTGCATTCATGAATGTTGTCACCGATAGGTGGCACTGGTAAGTGACTTTGTTCATTGAGCCACTTTCATTTCTGACTTCTTCTCCATAGTCCCTTACACTTCATAACTGTAAGCTTTCTCTTCTCAATTTTATAGTCCATAGCTAATATCCATTGTTCAAAGTGTACCATTAATATTTCTTCTTTATTTGAGAAAACACAGGGTACAATAATAGTAAATCAAGTACAATTCAATTATGTACAAAGCAAAAGATGTACTACATCACAATTTGCGAATAACATGTAAATATAGTTTTTATCTAGCAAGTGTTAAAAATTTTATACCAAAAACAGTGTTTACTTAATCTCTAGCCTCGATGCAATGGAAATCTCTGAAGAGATTAAATAAGTCGTATCAGCTTGAATCATGTAACAGTGAAACTCATGAGTAGGGCTGTGACATGGCTTATTTCGCATATGCTCGTAAGAATTTGCTTATACTTTTTTGAAGCATATGCATTTTGTAAGGGCTTTAAGCAAAATCATTTGAGCATATGCTTTTTATTAGACCTTTAAGCAAAATCATTCGAGCATATGCTTTTTGTTAGGGTTTAAGCAAAATGTTTCGAGCATATGCTTTTTATTAGACCTTTAAGCAAAATCATTCAAGCATATGCTTTTTATTAGACCTTTAAGCAAAATCATTCGAGCATAATTATGCTTTTTATTAGACCTTTAAGCAAAATCATTCGAGCATATGCTTTTTGTTAGGGCTTAAGCAAAATGTTTCGAGCATATGCTTTACCAAAGAGCTTATCTAATTTCAAGGCATAATATCGTTTCGTTGAGGTTTTCGTGAACAGAAAACATTTTCAACTGTTCATGAAAAGGTTGATATTAGTGATGGGACGATACCAAGATTTTTAACGATTACGATACGATTCCGATTCTATCCAAATGTACCGATTCCCGATACGATTCTCGATACGATTCCCGATACCAGATTATTTTTTTTATTGGGCTAGATCTTTAGCTACCTAATGGTACCTTCTCAAGTAGCAAGTACCATAATTAAATCATCAATATATTAATAATTCCATAAGTTAATATTTACTTAGTAGTGTTTACAAGTAGGCTAAAACTTACATGGTAAAGCCATATAGCTAGGTTTTATTGAAACTGTTTTAACACCTTAGTTTTCATTTTATTGAGTAATCATTGAAGGTGATGAAAGGAGTTTATTAAAAAAAATTCACTCAGTATTGCAGAACTAAAGTCTAGGATCATTAATCTGCAAACCACTTAAAATTAGGTTCAGTAAATATTATTCAATATGCTTTTAAAGTTTTTAATATTTTCTTAGTACAACAATTGTACGAAACCCTAATCTGACGCTGAAGAAAGTGATTGTACACTCTTTGTTTCGATTTCCAATTTGAATTTCATAAACAAAAAATGCATGTTCCGTCTTTATTTAAGATTTAAATTGGTTTCATGAAGTATAAAAACTTTTCTATAATCAGTTTCTTCAATTTTGTACCTTTACTGTAATATTTAATAGTAAATTGATGATATCTACCCAGTTGGTATTGAAAACAAACGGTGTATCTACATTCTTTTTCTTCTGACTGAAAATTAGCAAGTAAAATTGTAATGTTTTGATTATAAATTTTTTTTTAAACTATATTAAACTAATTAGCTATAAATATGCCTTCAAATTTCATGGAGTTTGAAGCAAAATTATTAGAAACATTAGCCTCATTGATTGAAATGATAAAAAATTGCTTTGAGGGGACCCGGATCTTTAATGTAAATACTAATTTAATAATAAATAAAAACCTAAATTAAGTTGATAGTTACACTATTGGAAGTCTGGAATATATTTAATTTTATTGAAATTACAGTACAAGATATTATTTAACTAGTTACTAACTTATTAGGGAGTTTTGTGTTTGACCTCATCTAGAAATACATACATTTTAGCTTTTACAGGACATATATACGTATTACCATGTTACATTTAATGCACAAATAATCGTTTTAGGTATCGGAATCGCCCTAAAATGTTGGTACTCCGATTCCGATTCCCGATACCTTGAAAAACCCTATTCTCCTATTTTCCCGATACGACACCGATTAATCGTCCCATCACTAGTTGATATACACACAGAGAAAGGATTAGTTGAATCAAATCAAATTTGATCTGTTTTGACTTATATGAATAGGTTATTTTTGTGCCTACCTACGTGGTGAATTGCAGGTACTACACAGAGAAAAAAGTTTACTCATATTTAATGGGTCAACAATTTATGCTTTGAATCAATTTATTACGTGAGTTGGTTTGACTATATTCATGTTTTCATGTGTGTTAAAACAACTATGACGTGTGTGTCACCAAACATAGTTAATTCAAATCATTTTATGGATTGAATCAACTTACTATGAGAGTTGGAGTTACATTTTGGGAGTTTGAACATATGTTAAAACAACTAGGATATAGTGTGTTGAAGTAACTCACAAAGATTGTTAATTCAATGTATCTGGTGAACGAATTAACTTACTATGAGAGTTGACGCTACTTTTTTGAGTTTAGGTGCAAGTTAAATCAACTATGACATAGTGTGTTATAGTAACCCACAAAGACTGTTAATCCAGTGTATTCTGCAGTGTATGAATTAACTTACTATGAGAGTTGGCGCTACTTTTTTGTAAGTTTAGGTGTGAGTTAAAACAACTATGACATAGTGTGATAATGTAACCCACAAAGACTGTTAATCTTATTTATCTGGTGTATAAATTAACTTACTATGAGAGTTAGTGCTACTTTTTTTTTAAGTTTAGGTGTGAGTTCAATCAAATGAGTAAGTGGCAACTTATGCTTTCCTCAAAGCTAATTTATTCGCATAACACTTTTCAGTTCAAATCTTGTTTCAAGTGTGTTACGTGTTGAATGTGAACGCTCCTCAATACCATTTTAGTTTAAGTGCAAACAATAGCGTTATATGCATTAAATATTATTTTCGCTGCAGATCGATTATTAATTATTTCCATTAATAAATTGATAAATGTCTGCCTAAATATTCTAAAATATTGGTGATTGATAGTTTGGTGGCTTTATATAGGTAGTTATTTGAAGAGCTGATTATCAGTATATAACTTTTATAATAATAAATATTGATTACTGCCTTCCAGTTTGTATACTGATATCCAAACTAATTTTCCTAAATTATTATATGTTAACTTATTTAAGTATCATACCTACCTAGCTGTTTTTTTTTAGTGTCAATACCTTCTACATGGGGTACGGTCAAGAACCCCCCCCGGTCAAGAGCCCTCCCGGTCATGAGCCCCCCGGTCACGAGACCCCCGGTCATGAGCCCCCCTAGGTCATGAGCCCCCCCCCGGTCACGAGCCCCCCTCCCTGTTTTTTTAATCCTTATTTACCTAGTTAAACAAATGAAGAATTACTTAGATAGAAATAATTGAGAGTTACTAATGTAGTTTGTTGTATCCGCTAGTTTGTTGTACTGCACACTTCATGATTGTTTAATGATCTGGCAGGGGGGTTCGGGGGCGGCACGCCCCCCGATATACATATATTTTATGTCTGTTCAGTAATGAACTACAAAAGTGTCAATAAGGATTAAATAGTATAGGTAAATAAGGATTTAAAAAAAAGGGGGGCTCATATGACCGGGAGGGCTCATGACCGGGGGGGGGGGCTCTTGACCGGGGGGGCTTAGGTCCTAGGGGGGCTCATGACCGGGGGGACTTATGACCTACACCCCTTCTACATAGGCTAGGCAGTTACTGCGCTGTCCTCAGAATAGGGTAAGTTCCAAATTATCAGGCGATTTCAAATTTTCGGTCACGTATGAAATATAGTATATAGCTACCTAATAGCTAATTAAAATAAAAGTTAATTTAATATAGTTTTTCTCACGCGACCGAAAATGTGGAGCCGTCCGATAATTCGGAACTTATCCTAGTATCTTAAGTAAAGTGGTCTGATAATCTATATATTTTAAAACTAGTTGGTGTACCTATAGGTAGGGTTACACAGCCAAATTCGGTTCTTTAATTTCTAATTGTGACCCTTTAAGAGAGTCTCAAAATCATTCTGAAATTAGTTTAGCTATATACTGAATTGTTGAACATCATAATTTAAGCTCAATTTATGATATGTTCTATTCATTTCACGAGTGCCTTGAAGTCATGATGGTTATTAATGTTTCTGAGATAAGAGACCGCAGTTAGTTAAAGTGCCGCAATTTACCTACTTGACCCTAGTTTTCTATGACTGGGAGAACTCCATCCAGGGAGGTAGTCGGAGGAGAACACCGTCCAGAGATTTAGCAGGGAGAACTCCAACCAGAGGTGAGCCTTTTGATTTATTATACTTTCTTGGTATTTAATTAAAGTCTACATTATGAGTTTATAATGAACAAAATTAGCTAGAAAAATCCATTGCATTTATTAGAGCTAAATTTATACTGCATCTGAAGATTTATAATTAGTTTAACATTTTATATAAATAATTTAATTACCTATATGAAAGAATTCTCAGTTAATAATTCTTTTTATTTCTTTATTAATATATGGTTTTCTATATTTTCTGAATCTACTTTCAGATCTTGATGAAGAATTGATGAAG
>CANNZV010002396.1:100138-127706 GCA_947561585.1 Caprella mutica
TCTTTATTAATATATGGTTTTCTATATTTTCTGAATCTACTTTCAGATCTTGATGAAGAATTGATGAAGTAGATCAACGTCATCAACTATCGGAGTCCTCTTCAATTCCTTTGAATGGTTCAGGAAAAATTATGCTAGGTCAAAGTAAGTATTTGAAAATATTAGATGATTTCTAAATATGTATTTGCAATATGATTAGCTCTTACTTTTTCATATGCTTTTAGGGATTCCAGACATGAAAAGAATATCGAAGCTGTCGCTATCTCATCACAAAAGGAAAAAGAGTAGGTGATGTTATTGATAATGTATATGAACGATACTGTGAATTTCTATTCAATATATATTAATATACGAATCTCTTATTTCAGGAATTGGCAACCTACAGTCGTGAAAGAAAGTGACGAGAATTCAAATTAAACTTCTAAATAATAAATCTAAAACTTAAATGTTTATATTTCGTTTTCAATTTGACCTTGGTAATTCTATTAGCATATTTCAATATCAGTGCCTATGAGTAAGATGAATTGCACTAAAATATGGTTTAGAAGATAAAGGCTTTATCATTAATTTATTATTCATTAAGTTATAGTACAATTGCAGTATATCAAAGATTTATCAACTTTTGTAATCTAGCCTGGTTAATTAATTCATCTAGCCTACCTATTTATCACTACGTAAAGTTATTTATGTCATCTAACTACTTATTTATAAACTGACCTGATGAGATTACTTATTCAATCTAATCTATTAATTTACAACTGATAACCATATATCAATTCATAGGATCGAAAACATTTCAAAAAGCAAGGATAGGTCTAGGTGATCAATTATTTTTTTAAATTAAAATAGTATGCATATCACAGAAGCAAAAGTAGAAAATAAATGTGAACATGTTAGATTTGGTCCTAGAAAATAAATAGTCTAATCTAATTGATACCGGGACCTAACTCGAGATTATAATTTAATAGAGTAAATATATTGACTGAAAAAGTCTATTAAAAGTCTGGCTACTGCTAACCAGACCGATATTTCAACCTACACTATAATAGTTGATATACATTTACTTAGTTTACAAGTAGTTGATATAACCAACACGAGAAGATGATATAACCTAACCGAGTAGTTGATATCACCTACACGAGTAGTTGATATCACCTATACAAGTAGTTGATATCACCTACACGAGTAGTTGGTATAACCTACACGAGTAGTTGGTATAACCTACACGAGTAGTTGGTATAACCTACACGAGTAGTTGGTATAACCTACACGAGTAGGTGGTATAACCTACACGAGTAGTTAGTATAACCTACACGAGTAGTTGATATAACCTACACAAGCAGTGGGTATAACCTACACGAGTAGTTGATATAACCAACACGAGTAGTTGATATAACCAACACGAGTAGTTGATATAACCTAACCGAGTAGTTGATATAACCTACATGAGTAGTTGATATCACCTATACGAGTAGTTGATATCATCTATACGAGTAGTTGATATCACCTATACGAGTAGTTAATGTAACCTACACGAGTAGTTGGTATAACCTACACAAGCAGTTGGTATAACCTACATGAGTAGTTGGTATAACCTACACGAGTAGTTGGTATAACACATAAACTGCGTTTATCGCTTTATTGCAGATCACTATTTTGTGAATAATTTCAATAATATTGATCGCACAGTAGTGAAACTTTAGTCACTGGAAGATTACTTCTATGTTAGTATCTTGCTGAAATATTTTTTGAATCCATGAGAAATTTGGAAAGTTATGATTGTTTATGTATTTTGAAGTCATTTTAACTGTCCATCGCTTTATTGCAGCTCTGTGAAAAAGCCAAAAAATGGGCGATTAACTTCTACCGAGAGGATAAAATTGTAGCAGGTCCTGCAGAAGGGAGAACTCTTCTATATTTAGCTTTATAACTTGGAAGGGATAAGAGAACAATTGTTTATTTTGTGGAAAATCCCGACACCAACCCAAGGAGAGATGAGGGTACGAGGAAAAGCTTTTTCCCTCGAAATATGCAAAAACTACCCAGGCAGGTTATAAGGCAGCCAAATAACACTAGTGCCTCAATTTTCGACAAGGCTGTCATTGGTTATTCGTCCAAACAGTGTCTTAAATGAGACGAAGAGGAACGTTAAGCCCATTTCCAGGCCTCCTATGGACAAGACCCATAAGGAAAAAGGCATTCGATGTACACAGAATTACATGAAAACAAACTTCCTACTTGTTCTTTTAACAGATGAGGAAAGAGCCACACTTGATTGTCTGGATGGATGGGTTAAAGTTTGAATCCTACTGGAGCTGTTTATCCACACTGGTTTCGTCGTCAACAAAGAGGCTGTGGCTTTATGTTTTAAGCGGGCATCATTGTTGAAACGTTAATTGACCCTCTCCGAGTACCAGAGGGTGTAAACCTAACAATCCAATCCTACATTGCCTCTTTTGTTGAGTACTTGTTCCCTTGTCCTAATAGTTTGCAATTATCTCGTTGGCAAAAGATGATTTTCTTGTATTACTTCGAACAAACTCAAGCTTGAAGGGTTACAACTTCTTTCCCCACATATCTGGGCATCAAGTGAGAGACTCACATGACTTGATTGCCCTGTTCTCTGGTCTTAAGCCCCATTGAGCATTTCCGACCGTTTCATTTGAGACATTACATCAGGACTGTTTTGACGTAAGACCAATGACAGCCTTGTCAAAAATGGAGGCACTAGTATCATTTAGCTGCCTTATGACCTGCCTGCGTATTTTTCACATATTTCGAGGGGAAATTCTTTTTCTCTTACCCTCATCTCTCCTTGGGTTTGTGTCGGAATTTTCCACAAAATAAACTATTGTTCTCTTATCCCTTCCAAGTTATAAAGCATTTTCTATAAGTTGAATATTGAAAATTACTTTATAACTCCAGTGCATTTTATAATTCAGGTCCTTCATAACTCTATCAAGGCTTACTTAATATACATGAAGGGATCCAATGTCTGACAAAGCTCAGTATTTGAGAGCCAGAGCCTCACTCGGACTAGATGGATTGTCATGTCTTCCTTTGGGTGCATCTCTCATGAGTAGGCTTGTGACAATATGCATTTAAAATCGTAGATCCTAATAATAATATAAATAGAATGAATTAAAGACTATTTAATCGTTCTAAATCAGCGGTATATAGTACTCGATACCATATCGTCTATGATATTCCTAGGATCTATGATTTTTTCTGCATATTGTCACAACCCTACTCATGAGCGTAGATGGGGATATAAAACTTAGAATAGAGCAGTCTTTTAGTTTCTCTTTTGAAATAAGACAATGGACTCATAATAGGCACAGCTTATCGGGGCTGCGCCCAATTGACGCTCTACTTTATTGCTACTAATAATAGAAAAGGAAAATTAGAACAATATTCATATTTTTTTATTAATTAAACCAATTTTAAAGAAAAACAGAGTAATGCACGTTATTTCTAAGATAATAATTAAATAATATTAAGGAATGTATGACACCTGATCAACTCTTAAAGTTATTCAACTAAAAGGAGACTAGACCCTTAATACTAACTATAGTAAAATTAAGAAACATACAAAGTGACAATAGTATATAAAATATTAGATTCTTAAGCTAAACATGCAGCTTTGAGTCAAAGATATAAATATTTTTAAAATACTCTTAATTTTAAAAGTTTAAAGCTTCTTCTATAATTTCTGAAAGTCTTAAATTCTCTTCTCATTTATCACATACAAAAAGATTTCATTTGTGCATCCAAAGCCAGTCTACGAAGCTATTTACACGAGCAACATAGAAAAAGGAGAAGTAATAGATAAAATTATATATTTCAATAACAGTTATTCACGATCTTCAAAAGAAATTAAAGAACATTTCATTTTTCGAAACCAAGTCCTTTTGAAAGTAAAAAATGCAGTAAAAGGAATAAGAAATATTCAGATGCAACATTAATCAATAGTTATATCACATCTCACCATTTGAATGTGAATAGGAAAGTTTTAGGTAACAAAGAACACTCTTCATGAATAGCTACTCTCACAACAAAGATGTTGAGATTTGGAGAGCAGTTATTTGCTATTTAAATTAGTATTTTATGCAGCCCCCTACCTACTTTGTGATATTATATATTCTCGATGATTATCCAGATTATAAAGAAATTTTGTGCCATTATATTGTCTGTCATCAATACATACTATATCGTGTCTCCAGTCATTAGTCAGTCTATCGTGTCTCCAGTCTCAGTCAGTCTATCGTGTCTCCAGTCTCAGTCAGTTAATCATGTCTCCAGTCTCAGAGAGTATATCGTGTCTCCATTCTCAGTCAGTGTCTCCAGTCTCAGTCATTGTATCGTGTCTCCAGTCTCAGACAGTATATCGTGTCTCCAGTCTCAGACAGTGTATCGTGTCTCCAGTCTCAGTCAGTGTATCGTGTCTCCAGTCTCAGACAGTATATCGTGTCTCCAGTCTCAGACAGTATATCGTGTCTCCAGTCTCAGACAGTGTATCGTGTCTCCAGTCTCAGACAGTGTCTCCAGTCTCAGTCAGTGTATCGTGTCTCCAGTCTCAGACAGTATATCGTGTCTCCAGTCTCAGACAGTATATCGTGTCTCCAGTTTCAGTCAGTGTTTCGTGTCTCCAGTCTCAGTGTATCGTGTCTCCAGTCTTATATCGTTTCATTACGCCACTACCAGAGGCTCATCGTCAGAGAATCCTTGAATAACTGGTGCATCTTCATCATCTAGGTTGTGACTGTCAGCAGAGATGGAGGTGGTACCCCTGGTGTGACTGTAGTGGGTGTTGGCAAACCTGATGAAGGAGTTGGAGAGGCGCCTGTGCCTCATGACCAGCACCAGCACCACCACTATCAGGAGGGTCACCACCAGAAGCACTACAACTGACAGGCCCACCACCGAGCGTGAGGAAACCACTAAATTCTCTCCTGTAAAATAAACACATAAAATAAACTTAATAGGGAAAGGTAAATAATTTTTGCACCTCAAAATAATCGTCTGAGAATTCCCCTTTCATAATTTCGATTTGGTGTTGTCCTTCATAAATAGATAAGCTAAGATGGAAATTTCAGCCAATAAAGATGATATATTGTATTGGGTTCTAGGTAAATTGCTCGAAAACAATTGCTCGAAAGACAATTGCTCGAAAACAATTGCTCGAAAAACAATTGCTCGAAAGAACAATTGCTCGAAAGAACAATTGCTCGAAAGACAATTGCTCGAAAAACAATTGCTCGAACGAACAATTGCTCGAATGAACAATTGCTCGAATTATCAAATTGCTCGAATGAACAAAATTGCTCGAATTTTAAAATTGCACAGCTTTCGATTTTATAAAAGTCAGTTATTCATGAAGTGGAGCTGCACTTAACAATCCTTGTTTCTTTTAGTAATTGATCATTAATCATTCTATAAATGATTTCAATTATTACTCATTCTGCATAATCTTTTTTTAGACCGTTTGTGTCTTCTCGTATGTAACATGTGAATTGGAATCATGTGGTGAATCACTGCTATTCATGTTTTTTTATCATAAAACCCGAAAATTTATATACATATTACTAGCCTATTTGTATGTGGTACCTCAATAGGTGAAATAACTCAAAGTTATGGCAGAGTTTTAATAAATCTACAAAAAAAAATCGGGCTTTATGATTAAAAAAACATGAATAGTAGTGATTCACCACATGATTCCAATTCACATGTTACATACAAGATGACACAAACGGTCTAAAAAAAGATTATGCATAATGAGTAATAATTAAAATCATTTATAGAATGATTAATGATCATTTACTAAAAAGAAACAAGGATTGTTAGGCGCAGCTCCACTTCATGAATTACTGACTTTCATAAAATCGAAAACTGTGCAATTTTAAAATTCGAGCAATTTTGTTCATTCGAGCAATTTTTTAATTCGAGCAATTGTTCATTCGAGCAATTGTTCATTCGAGCAATTGTTCGTTCGAGAAATTGTTTTTCGAGCAATTGTCTTTCGAGCAATTGTTCTTTCGAGCAATTGTTCATTCGAGCAATTGTTTTTCGAGCTATTGTTTTCGAGCAATTGTCTTTCGAGCAATTGTTTTCAAGCAATTTACCGGCTACCATTGTATTGAGTTGAGTCGACAAGATAGTCATCTACAGTAACGTCTTACTAACAGCTATCACTAACTAAATACATAGTCTGCTACTTACCTAAGGGTATCTCCACTCTGATGGCCTGACTCTTCTGACTGAGGTAGCCCTGATGCGTCTTCAGAGCTACACTGACACAGTATACCTCCCCTGGCTGGAGGTGGGGGCAGATGTAGGGGGGATTGGGGGCGACATGAGTGTCCCACGGAACCAGGGGATCATCTGAATTGGTGCATGGTACCTCTGAACTGTAGAGACATGAAGTGATGATAATATCGCAATTATTTGGATGAAGAAATATTAAAGAATCTAGAAGATCTTTATTTTATATAATTTCTCAATTACTTGTAAAATAATTAAAAATATATAACCATAACTATAGCTACCATGATTCATGAAAGTCAAATAATTTGAGAGTTCGATAGGTAGCTACTAAGTACAATATTGGAACATTCGAAAATACTTAGACGTGACCGCAATTAGGACCAATGACGTCACATAGAGTTGTTTCCATTTTTTATAAAATAAGAAATGTGATATTATTCAGTTAATTGAGTATTTTTATGGAAATTAACATTAATGAAATTGCTATTTGTATCACGTTTTACACTCTATTACTTATATTATTCAACTAATAATGCTTATAATTTAGACAGTACTCTGCGTGACGTTAGTTGTTTACATCGTTTCTAAAGAACAGATCGAGTTCACCGTCAATGAATTCGAAACTTAGTACACTTCTCTATTTATTTACTATGAGTGCAACACTCACCCTGAACGTAGGTACACGATGTAGGTGTAGCCACTGGTCAGTACACTGTGCGGCAAGCTCGTTGGCTTTCTCCAAAATAGAGAACTGTCTCCCTGAGTGAAAGAGAGTTGCCTTGGACCGTAAATTGGAGGACCATGGACCTCCTTGGGAGGGTGACTGGAGGCAGAGAGTTGGGACCCTGAGATGGAGTGAATCACTATGGAGTAGTGACCTCCATATTCAACCTGAAGCATTAAGGGACCATTTATACTCAGAGTATAAATGAACAAATTGATATCAAGATGAAGTAAGAATTAATTAAGAAAATTAGATGAAAAGACTTAGCTAATATTTGTATCAACTTATTGATTTCATTATTATTCACAAGTAATTTAATCTACTGTAACATATATTACAGTTCAGTTTTATTTAAATATTATGCATTGGTAGCTATAAAATGTGTTTTTCACAGACCTGCACAGTGTGACTCAAGTAATGGTTGCTTCCATGGGGACCATACCCTTTGTACACAGCACCGGGCAACTGGAAGCGAGATGTCTTGTTTCTGGATGTCTCAGTGATCACCAGCAGGTACATACTTTGTGAGTCTTGGCTGCCCTTGGTTTTCTTCTTAGTGCAGGAAGGCTGCCAGACCATATTCAGGGTGAGGTTGGTAACAATGGCGTCCATCAGAGTGGGGGCAGTGTTTGGATTTTCACCAGTCATAACTTGGATTTGAACAGCTGGGCCGTAACCCAATGGACCAGATACCTAGTAAAAAAGATTTGGGAATAATTAATTAGTTGCGATTTAACGTCTGCACCGGAACCAAAGGCCAAATCGTTGAGGTCAAAAGGAAATTAAATACAAGGAACTGGAAGAAACAGACGGAAATAAAAGTAATTCTATGAACCAAGGCACCTTCCACCGTCGGTGACAAAATTTTGGAATAGGAAAGCTACATGAATTATGAAAAGGATTATATCTACGAGGAATGGGGGTAGAAGGTTTATTTTATAACACATCAGGAGATATAACTCGATGAAATGGTTCATACTCATTCAAAGTGAGCTATAAATACCTTGAATTAACAGTAGTTAAAAGATAAGCCCCCTTAAATATTGATCTTTATGCAGTCTGATATATTTGCACTTAATTAAGAAGCAATTTTCTTGCTACTTAATTCAAGCATCAAAATCAGAGAAAAATGTAAATATGATTTTCAGATTATATTCATATAAATCAATTGCAAAAGTATTCTACAAATATTAAAATAAACTAACTCGTTAGAATATTATGAATTGAAGAATATATCTTCAAGAACAAAAATGAACAGCTACCATTAGTTAGCTACTTAATGAAAGCAACATTAAAAATAGATAGAGATGCAGTTAGCTACTTCCCAGCTAATAGAAAACTGACTAGAGCTACTGAATTTCATTTATATTTATTTATTTTTTATTTATTTTGAAGTTACATACCATAACTGCAAAGAGGTACTTCCGGCAGGCGTGCAACTCCCTGGCCCAATAGTGCGTCTCATTGGTGACTGCAGAGTTAGAGCCGTCACTAGTGAAGTCTTTGATGAAATCAGAGCGACTGCTGCCCCAAACAACCTGGTAACTCCAGGACTCATCGCCCGAAGAAGGGGGCTGCCAGTCTAGCACCACACTGCTCTGAGAGGGATCAGTCACGTGAGCTGAGAGGCGAGTCACGGGGGAGAGTGGTGCCCCGTTGGTGGTGAAGGAGACTGAACACTGAGGACCACTGGCAGTGTTACCACAATCAATACAGGACTCTGACGACACATAAACAGTGTACTTCATGCCGGGGGAGAGGGTTGCTAGGGTGATAGATGTGTCGGTGGTGCGCAGTGACACCCTAGGACTGATGAAGTCATTCTCAGGTCGCGTGTGACTGACTAGGTACCTCTTTGCGTTGGGGACAGACTCCCACTCTACCGTGGCGGTGGTGCTTTTCACATTTTTTATGTTAAGTTTCTCTGGACAGTTTAGCAACAGGTAGGCTAATGAGAAAACTTCACTAGGTGCACTGTCATAGACTGTAGTGCTTGCAGTTACATAGATGGAAAAGTTAGTAGAGAGATGTGCAGCGGTTAGACTTATAGTAACGTTTGTGGAGTTACCATAAACAGTTACCTCCTGAGGCGGGGCAGGAGGCTCCACATGCACCACATAGTGGATGATCCTCCCATTTGGTTGTAGAGGCGGCAACCATGACACCTTAACCATCTTACCAACCTGCTGAGCGATAACCGACCTCACGACACTTGGAACTCCTTGCTCTGTGGTTACAGAGAGCACATTAAAGGTGTGCTCAGCCTTCTCTCTTCCTTCCTTCCTAACCAACACTCTGATTAGGTACGGAGTAGCGGCATTCAATTTTGTGAAAGTGTAAGACAAGTCGGACGTCCAATTCGATGCGTTGAGCCAAGCAGAAGGATTGCCAACAGCTGCTTGTGGGATGATGGACGGTAAGAATTCCAATGAGTCTGACGCATTGAGTTCTTTAACTCGCCATTTTATGCTGATGCTGGTGTTGAGAACCAATCTCAAGGTTATGGTGAGTCTGTGAGTTTGCTGGTAGGTGCAGTGCATCTCGTCTGACAGGTCCAGACAATCTGTGTTGTGGTCGCAGACAACAGAATTGTTGACGCAATCACCTCCATCGCAGGAGAAGAAACCAGATGGACAAGATATGTTAGCGTGGATGGAGCCACATCCAAGTTCATCGGAACTGCAAGAAGAGCACATTAATATTTTGAATAGATTAATAGGATAAAATTATATTTGTATTCTAGTTAATTATCTTTCTAGGTAGCTACTACAGCTGACATCAAAGAGGAAAATAAATAGAGGCATTGGAGAAGCATTCTCATACGAAAGTAGTTTTCTGAACAAACTCACGCACCACCATTTTGTAAGTGTCTTGGATGAGAAAAATATACTCAAGAGATTACAAAGGAATGTGACGAAATGATCACAAACACTGTAATTGTAGTTTCAGATTGAAGAGGAAAAAGTGTAGCTACTAACTTATGAGGTAAATGACTCACCCATCTGCACAGTCCTTGATGCCATTGCACTTAGCATTGAGGTGCAGACAGCCTGCTGAGTGGAGGCATCTGAAGTACTGACTCTTATCATGCTTAGGCACATCGGAGTAGGCGGAGCATGGGTCAGACTTGGAGCAGTTCTTCTCATCCTCTCCTTTAATGCAGTCTTCCATGCCGTCACACAGCCAAGAGTTCCATATGCACCGCACTGAGTGCTTACCGGTAGCATTGCTTGAACATTTGAACTGATCGGGGGAACAGATTTGCATGGTAGGCACAGTGGGGGGTGGGGTGGTGGAGGAGGTGATGTGGTTGCAGTCAGCCTCATCTGATCTATCCAAACAGTCGTCAGAGCCGTCACACCTCCAGGACATAGGAATGCAACGTTCGTTGTCGCACTTGAATGCCGTAGAGATGGAACAGTTTATTCCAGGGGGCGTGGCGTGAGTGGTGGTGGGCGGAGCATTGGTAGTGGTAATTTCGGTGCAGTTCACCTCATCTGAACCGTCAGCGCAGTCTGACGCCCCATCACACCTCCAGAAATTGACGATGCATTGGTTGTTTGCACATTGGAACCTCTTTTCATCATTGCAAGTGACATTAGCACAATCAACTTCATCGGACTTATCCCTGCAATCAAAATCTCCATCGCATTTCCAAGAATGCGGAATGCATTGCTCACTATCGGCACACCCAAATTGATTCCTCTGACATTTAACAGATGGCAGGGCTGTGGTGTTGCAAAGTTTAGCAGTCTCATCTGAGCCATCCTTACAGTCATTCTCAAAATCACAGAGCCAAGTTTTGCTAATGCACCGCCCATTAGCACACCTGAATTGATCTTTTTCGCATGCAGGATAACTGCAATTCTTTTCATCTGATCCATCCTTACAGTCCCTATCGTGATCGCATTTCCAGGCGACAAGAACACATTGGCCATCATCACACTGCCAAGATGTGGAGGGAGGACATTGCATCACTCCACAGTCTGCTTCGTCAGAGTTGTCTCCACAATCGTCTGCTCCATCACATTGCCAGGTTTTTGGGATACACACTTTATTACTGCAAGTGAACTGATCTTTGGTCTTACAGTGAGACGTGATTGGCATTTCACACATTCCAGTGTGAGGGGAAGGTTCAGATTTATCTTCACAGACACAAGATGTATTGGAATTGTTAGCAGGTATCATGTGGTCAGGGCAAATACATTGGAAGTTGCCGTTAGGAAGGCCAGTGCAAATGTACGAACAGTTGGTTGCAGAGCTGTCATTGCAAGCATTGCTGCCTTTTTGACTCCACTGACCGTATATTTTCATATCCACAAGACCTTTAATAGTGTTATTGTTGATTGGCACTATTGGACCTCCTTGTACTTTATCAGTTCTCAAAACCTGCCTAGCGTTAGTATCATCCCAATAAACAAAATTCTTATGAACGGCAACTGCAAATGGCCGCTGAGCGGAATCAATTAATTTCGTAAATTTTTGTCCATTAAAATCTGAAGAGGCAACAAAGTCCATCTTTGCATCTACAAAGTATATCTTTTCTGATTGATAATCTACAGTTATACCATTGGGCCAACCAACGGTACCTCTCCCAAACAGAATTTTTAGATTTGTACCATCTAGAGAACTTTTAGCAACTTTGGGATTATCATCAGACCAATCTGTGAAAAACATGATGCCTTGGACAGGGTGCAAGGCAATGCCCCGTGGTTTGTCAAGCTCAGGATTTTTGAGGATAGTTTTCATATTTTTTGAAGAGGGATGAGTGTTTTTCAATGACTTAAGAGGAAATATCATAATAGATGTCTTTGCTCCATCAACAATATACAGATTTTGAGATATCCAATCGAAAGCTAAACCTTCAACCCTCTCTGTGCCAGACTTGACAATAACTTCTTGTCCATGTTCTCCATTGAAACACTCACGCATTATTTTATTTGGAACAATATCCGCCCAGTAGAGGCAATTGTTATTCATGTCGAAATCGAAAGCTATGAGCATAGTGAGACCTGTTAAAGGCAATGGCTGCAAGCCACCTTCATCACTAAGTAAATCATATCTCAACACAGCTTGGCGTGAAGAAACCAATAGGAACTCTTGCTCTTCAAACAAAGGGCATGGAGTCACTTCTGGGTCATATAGGAAATTTTTGCCACCTTCACATGTATCACCAGGAATCTTACGGTAACCTTTTGTTTTGTTATAGAATGCACCTTCTTTGCAGAAAGATTGAGCTCTAGAAGGCACAACAGGTGAGCCAAACATCTGTGAATTGTCATGAGTTCTGAGTGTGATAACGTCACTAGTGTCTCTGACACACACTTGCTCTTTCAGTTTAGGATCTAACCACTCTGCATGTTCATCTTCAACAGTTTCATTCGTCTTAGAGGAATTCTTAGCTGTTTTTTCTTTTTTCAGAGCAATAGAATGAACAGCGTCACTCAGCACAAAGCCAAAGTCACATTCGTAATCCTGGCGGGCACAAGGGCAGCTGTGCACGCTAACTGGCCTATCATAATTGAAGCCATTGATGCAGTTGACGTGAGGAATACGCCTTTCAAATTTCTGCTTGCGACCCAAGATACAGAGGGGTAAGCTGGTGATAGGATCGCTTGGAATCCAAATTTTGTAATCAGATTTCTTGCAAGAACTGTCAAAAACGGGTCCAAATTCCATTTTGAACACAATCCATTCATGTTCAGACTTCTTAGATCCAAATAATAAGACAACTGTAGAGTTTTCACCAGGTTCAGTCTTCAAACCGTACACTTTCAGTGGTTTGTTATAAAATTTATGAGACAACCACGTCTGTCCTTCATCTGTGGAGTAGTAAATGTAGTTACTTTGAAGTTCACTCTTGTAATTCTTCACGGCTACCATCAGACCACCATGGTCAGCCAGTACGTAGATGTAGTTACCCTGGAGAATATGATGCCAGGAAATACCAGCATCTCTAGATAAGTAAACACTAGGTTTACCCTTTAGACTAGAGCCAACTGTTCCAATTGCTAAGATAATTCCTGGTGCAGACTTAGAAGAGAGAATAGTTTCAGACTGACTGTTTGGATAGAGACGAGCGAATTGCTGACTGAGGTGAAGAGAACATCCCTTCCTGCATGTGATGGGATAGCCATTAACATCAGTCTTAGGAGCTTGAATTGGTTGCCATTGACCACCTAAATCAAAGGAAATCACTGTGGTGAGGTGCTCAGGTCCAATTTTCTTATGGGGTTTGTTAGCATACCCAAAAGATATTTGTGACGCAATGAGAACACCTCTCACTCCTCCAACGGGATGTAGATCTGCGAATGCCTTGTCGCCAACATCACTGAAAAAAAAACATACAACTTAAATAAACTAGCTACCTTTGCTTCGATTTTTGTAAAATTCTATAGCTAATAATAGCTAGCTACTTCTAGTTAGAAAGAAATAGGCAAATTAGATGCTCAAAATGATACCATGACGTGTTATCATTTAGCTACACTCACTCAATCCACGTGTCCTGATAGGTTGTGTTAGGTTGGTAGTAGAATATTCTAGGGAGAGACAGTGAGAAGAGTACTTCATGATTGGCTGAACGAGGGACAGCTGACACGTAAAGGTTAGACACGGCGGCATCATGAGCTACACACACCAACACCTGAGAACACATGAGAGTCTTGAAATATTCTACTCAGGATTGAATATTACTGAATATTTACCTACAATCAATGAGGAAGGGATGTATGTAGCTACCGAATGGAAACAGCTTGCTATAAAGTTTGAAAATAACAAAAAAATTAATTTGACATCTGAGGTAGCTAGTCGTCAAGAATCATTTTAAAAGAAAATACTAAATTGCTAATAAATGATGTTGCTGAATAATGTATATATAGAACTGTTGTTGAGCAACTGACCTGTTCCTCAGAAACATAAGGCACATAGTACTGCATGTGGGGGAAGTTGTTGGGGAACCTTGCTTTGAGAAAAGGACCTCCTTTGTGAGATATCCACAACTGTAGAGTTGCTTCCTTGCTATTTGATCCTACTAGGTGAACTTTCTTGACAGCAAATAGGAAATCTTCTTTCACTTCGAATTGCTCTATGTCCGATATAACAGGTTCAGGAATCTCTCTGTGGTTGCTAGACAGATGGAAAATGGTTATTAGACTTCAGGTAGAATTTCATATTTAGTAAGGTTATAAACTTCTTTGTATAATTGTAATTTGTTACTCTCTTGATATTATTTTTATTATTATATAGCTACAGGCAGTGAAACAAAAATTCTATCATTTTCAAAGTTGTTATAAATTACCATTAGCTACTTTAAAATTAAAAAAACAAAACAATACCAATAGCTACCTTCATAAATAGCTACTGTGTTCAGTTTTTTATCAATTTGAAGTGTTTTCACTTGAATAGCTATTTATTGTAAGCAAAAAAATATATATTTTGTGTCTTTATTTGATAGCTAACTTTAAATTGTCAACTAAGGGATCTGTTGCAAGATAAGTAGGTTGGCAAACAAGAAAGTGGCTACATGAACAAAGTGGCACATCACCATTCAGTGATAATGTCAATGAATGCAGAAAAGTAACTACAATGTCAAAAAAGATGGGACATGAGCACTGACAACAGTAGTCACAGTAGCTACTGACAATCATGTTGGAGAAGACGCAATAATAATTTGCTGAATAAAGTCTAGGTAGCTAATCACCCAGTCAAAACTCTAAAGATTTTGTAATTGAATGTGAAACAGCTATCAAGATTCAAGATGTAGCACTAAATTATTTAAGCACCTATTTAGTTTAGTATAGGCAACCACTGCAGAATGACCACCAGGCTCTCCTCTCTGAACATACAGCTTAGGGTTAAGTTCATCTGTTGACCAATGGTAGCCTGTGACATAGTAACCTAAAATATGCCATGTCTCTCCAAAGTCAGATGACAGCCAGAGCTAGAGAGAAAAAATAACATTTAGATAAAGTTACCATTATACACTGATTCAGAAATTCAACTTCAATAAATACATACTTTTTTGGTCGAGTCTTCAGTATCATGAGCAATGATCACCATAGCATCTGTTGGGTGAGTGATTATGTTTGATGGAGTAAATTCTAATTTCCGTGGATAAACTGTGCGGCCATAGTCAAATGTAACAAAAAAGTACTTGTTGATTTTGTCCACAAATATAAACTGAAAAAAAGAAGAAAAGGGTTAGATAAATTTCAAATAGTAAAAATATGCCCCTATACTCTATAGCCTAGCTTAGCAACAAAGAATTGTTGCTATAAGCTGAAAAAATGCAGTGTTTCCAACAAGTATTAATTATTCAGTCTATTAAATATAGCTATTATCTAAAAAGTAATTTGCTAGCTACTAGCTACTATACATAAAATTATCAATAAACTATAAGTAACTTTTATTTACCCTCGATGGAAACTTCTCATTTTTATAGAAGTAATCAATGATTGCTAACTTATCACCATCCAGCTTGAAAAGATTTGTTTGTTTCTTGAAAGTGAGTCCATAGTCAAATGATATGAAAATATCGGACAAAGATTCATTGTTGATATTTGCATCTCGACTCAAAGAGACGACTACGTTGCTGCCTTCTCCAACCCAGTCGATGATTAACTGCGAGTGATCAGTCTTTAATTCCGCCTGAAAAAGAGAAAATTGATGTAGATATCAGTTTTTAAGATAACTTTTAGGTTATTATCTAATTCAATTAAATAGCTAGTTATTAATAGATACAATTAAAAGAGCCAAAGAAAAAATCTAATAAACATTAATAATTAGCTAGTTATAAAATTAGATCAGTGGAATTTTATAATTTATTTTCACAGTCACAAGTGGAATTTCCAATGAGCATTATTATAAAGCATTTACAAATTCTATTTGGTAATTAGCTACCAATTAGCTAGTAACTAACCTAAGTCCTCAAAATTAAATCTAACTAAAATATTTTACTGGCAACTTTGGAAAGGGCGAAATAAGAGGTTACTAAATCAAAAAAATATCAGGAAAGTCACTTATAAAATAGTCTCAAAAGATGCACAATAGCATATGCAAGAAGCTAAAGTGGAAAACATCAGCTAGGAGTCAAAATTCCAAATTAGCATTTTAAATTCTTATAAGGTGACCTCACAGATGCCTATATCTCTAGTAGCTACAAAGAGTTTGCACCAAGAATAGAATTCTTGAAAAAAACTTGAAATGTCTTCTTTTGTTTAAATAATATAAAGTGTCAAAATATCTAAAATCGGGGAAAAACCTAAAGCACCATTTTACCAGAAAAAATTGGCAATGAATATCTCTATAACTTTGTTAGAAATTTTTCAAGGTTTCCAAAACAGAGCAAGTAAAGATAACTGACCAGGTTCTGTTTTCTAACTTATCTTTACTTGGGTAAAAAATCTTTATAATATTTACATAATAATTGGAACTATATTTTGGAATCAATTGATAGCTACTGTATTATATTGAAGGATTTAACTCATTTAAGCAGGAAATTTTTTGATCAATGATCTAAATTGTATGATCTTATTAAATGATTCAATTTATTAACTGATCTAATCATTAATTAACTGATCAATGATCTAAAGATGTTTTTATAAATGATCCTTTGATGATTTTAGAAATGATATAAAGATGTTTTTAGAAATGATCCTATGATGATTTTAGAAATGATATAGAGATGTTTTTTTTAGAAATGATCCAAAGATGTTTTTAGAAATGATCTGAAGATGATTTTACAAATGATCCAAAGATGTTTTTAGAAATGATCCAAAGATGTTTTTAGAAATTATCCAAAGATGTTTTTAGAAATGATCCAAAGATATTTTTAGAAATGATCCAAAGATGTTTTTAGAAATGATCCAAAGATGTTTTTAGAAATGATCCAAAGATGATTTCTTAAGAAATGAACCAAAGATATTTTTAGAAACGATCAAAAGATGTATCTATTTAGAAATGATCCAAAGATGTATATATTTGGAAATGATCCAAAGATATGTTTTAGAAATGATCTAAAGATGTTTTTTATAAATGATCTAAAGATGTTTTTATAAATGATCCAAAGATGTTTTTATAAATGATCCAAAGATGTTTTTATAAATGATCCAAAGATGTTTTTAGAAATGATCCAAAGATGATTTTTTTTTAGAAATGAACCAAATATATTTTTAATAAATGATCTAAAGATGTTTATAGAATTAATCTAAAGATGATTTTATAAATGATCCAAAGATGTTTTTATAAATGATCTAAAGATGATTTTATAAATGATCCAAAGATGTTTTTATAAATGATCTAAAGATGTTTTTAGAAATGATCCAAAGATCCTATGATGATTTTATAAATAATATACAGATGTTTTTTTTAGAAATGATCTGAAGATGTTTTTAGAAATGATTGAAAGATTTAGCTATATATTTAGAAATGATCCAAAGATATTTTTAGAAATGATCCATAGATGTTTTTAGAAATGATCAAAAGATAATTTTAGAAATTAATTGAACAAAATATGTTTTTAGAAATGACCTAAAGATGGTTTTAGAAATGATCCAAAGATATTTTAGAAATGATCTAAATTCTAAAGATGTTTTTATAAAGGACCTAGAGATGTTTTTATAAATGACCTAAAGATGTTAGAAATGATCCAAAGATGTTTTTAGAAATGATCTAAAGATGTTTATAGAAATAATCTAAAGATGTATTTTAGAAATAATCCAAAGATGTTTTTAGAAAGGATCTAAATTCTAAAGTTGTTTTTAGAAATGATCTAAATTTTAAAGTTGTTTTTAGAAATGATCTAAATTCTAAAGATGTTTTTAGAAATGATCTAAATTCTAAGGATGTTTTTAGAAATGATCTAAATTCTAAAGATGTTTTTAGAAATGTACCTAAGATTTTTTAGAAATGATAAAAAATGTTTCTAGAAATGATCAAAAGATATTTGTGGAAATGATTTGAAGATGTTTTTAGAAATGATCACAAGATATTTGTGGAAATGATTTGATTATTTGAAGATATTTTTAGAAGTTATCTATTATCTAAAAATGATTTTAGAAATGATTTGAAAATGTTTATAGATATGATATAAAGATGTTTTAAAAAAATGTTCTATTATCTAAAGAAGTTTTCAGAAATGATCCAAAGATGTTTTTAGAAATGATCCAAAGAAGATTTCTTAAGAAATGAACCAAAGATATTTTTGGATATGATCAAAAGATTTTTTTAGAAATGATTGAGATATTTTTTAGAAATGATCCAAAGATGTATATATTTAGAAATGATCCAAAGATGTATATATTTAGAAATGATCCAAAGGATTCCAGGACAATAACCCCCCGTGCAAAAAAGCCCCCGCGGTCAAAACACCCCAGGACAATAACCCCCTGGACAAATACCCCCAAGCAAAAAACCCCCGGTCTATATAAATAGCATAATTCATTTTTATTAATATATTAAACATTATTCATTGCGAACCAATGATTATTACATTTTCTTCAAAAATATGATAATTTTTTTTGTAAAATAAGGTATAGCTACCCAATTACCTATCCTATAGTAAAAATAAGTACAGTATACATTTTGTCACTATCAAACATGGCCGGAGGGGGGGCAAGCTCCCCCAAACCCCCCCAATCGGACCGCTAACCTAACCTTAGGTGCACTGTATCTCTTTATATTTATAGCATATAGTAATTTTATTAATAAAAAATTAATGAAAATTAATTAAAATGAATTATGCTATTTATATCGAACGGGGGTTTTTTGCTTGGGGGGTTCTTGTCCGGAGGGTTTATTGTACGGGGGGTATATTGCACGGGTTTTTTTTGACCGCGGGGGGTTTTTTGCACGGGGGGTATTGTCCTGTCACCGATCCAAAGATGTTATTTAGAAATGATTGAAAGATATTTTTTTAGAAACGATCAAAAGATGTATATATTTAGAAATGATCCAAAGATGTATATATTTGGAAATGATCCAAAGATATGTTTTAGAAATAATCTAAAGATGTTTTTTATAAATGATCTAAAGATGTTTTTATAAATGATCTAAAGATGTTTTTATAAATGATCCAAAGATGATTTTTTAGAAATGAATCAAATATATTTTTATAAATGATCTAAAGATGTTTATAGAATTAACCTAAAGATGATTTTATAAATGATCTAAAGATGTTTTTATAAATGATCTAAAGATGTTTTTAGAAATGATCTTAAAATCCTATGATGATTTTATAAATGATATAAAGATGTTTTTTTTAGAAATGACCCAAAGATGTTTTTAAAAATGATCCAGAGATGATTTTTTTAGAAATGAACCAAAGATATTTTTAGAAATGATTTAAAGATGTTGATAGAAATAATCTAAAGATGTATTTTAGAAATGATCTACAGATGTTTTTTTTAGAAATGATCTAAAGATGTTCTTAGAAATGATCTAAAGATGTTTTTATAAATGACCCAAAGATGTTTTTAGAAATGATCCAAAGATGATTTTTTTAGAAATGAACCAAAGATATTTTTAGAAATGATCTAAAGATGATTATAGAAATAATCTAAAAATGTATTTTAGAAATGATCTAGCCCTTTAACGGGCCAATGAAGGAATGAAGTTAAATTTGTATTTTCGATTACATATTTATATACAAAATTCGTTTCTAAGACACTTTCATTCGGGAGCATTTTTCCATATTTTGCGTATTTTTCATGGAATTTTGATAAATTGAAGTGTTCATATATGGCATACCACCCGGTTCTCCTAATATGGCAAGTGATCATATATGATCACATGGGCCGGAACGGGTACATAAAAAAATGATTATAACGAAAAAAATATTGTAATTTAGGTACATTTCCTTTTATTTAGTGAAAAAAGTTCTGATATAAAGTATGACTCTCTTCTATAAAATAATTCTCCATTTAAATTGAAACAATAATAATGAAAAAAAAGAATTATAAAATTTTTTTTATTTAAATAATCCAGTAAATGTGTCATCTTACGGCATTAGTAGACAGATTAGACATTTTAAATTAGTCAATCTTATTTCAGAGAACAGAAAAATGATATAGTGTTGTGTATTCAAAATATTTTTTGTGAGAATCGTGGTAGTTATAGAAGCAATTTCATACTCATTCAAACATAAATGTACATTGCAGATTGAACAGGCAAAGTTTGAATGCACAAGATTTCTCAACTCGTCGTCTCTATCTTCTCCAATCACCCTCATGCACTTCTTCGTCTATTTCTCTCTGTTCTATCATATCTTTCTCCAACGCCTTTTCCTTTCTCTCTTCATCTCCTCTGTCATTCATCCTAATGTTTTTCGCTATCTCCCTGTACTTCACCTTCTCTTATATAGCTTCGATTTCTCTTCTCATATCTTCTCTGTATTTTCCCCAATCTGTCTTCTTCGCTACCTTAACCTTCTTCATCAGCTTTTTCAGTGTCACTTTTTTCTTCATCTTCCATCTCACTATGATGATGAGATGATTGATTACCTTCCATTCATACTCCTTTTCACTGTCATAATGATATGGCCACTGTCATGTCCAGAGCAATGCCATGTCCTCCTTGTTCTCAACTTCTCAAAATATGGGTGTCTTGTCACTCTTCTGACGTTAAGCATCATCAGGTCCTCCTCTGCCATTCATTACACCAGCCAATTGCATACTCGTATACATGCGTTTCGCAAAGTTGGTGGTTCATGTTGAACCCTTCACAGCACTCCTATCTATCCCCCTCTCCTCCCCTCTGGGTGATACATAGATGCTAACCAGTCTCTTCTCTCTCTTCCTGCTATATGGCACCACGAACAACTGTGTTATTCTGGTGATTGAATTTTCTGCCTTGATACTTCTTGTTCTCCTCTGTCTACTCCTCCACTCTCCAATGCAGCTCCATCTCTCGCTACTTTGCTAATTTTCACGCCAGTGCATGCTTTGTGGCCTTACCCCTCACTGTACCTCCGTTGATTTTCTATGCAGCACCCTGCCACACTCTGCACAACTGACCCCTGTTTCTCTCTTCACAACACACCGAGAGAGAGCTATCCTCTCTTACTTCCCCCAGTCACATGACACAAATGTAGCTTGTGCTCCTCCCAAGGATACATCCTTTTACTTGCTTCATGCTAATGAATAATAATGGTGGAATTGATGCTAGGGATTGAATAGCAATTATATGACAAGAGTAGGGTTAAAAAATGATCTAATTCATGACTCAACCCTAAACTGTGTAATTATTTGATTATACATACAAATTTTCTTGATCTTTTAAGCAGTGTTCATTATGAGAAATATGCTATGATACTTTCATCAAAGTTTTTGCATTTAACCAGGTATACAATTCAACATTTTATGCTATTATCAAATAAAATTAAAAAATATCAAAACGATATAAAGTGTTCACTATTTGACGCAAGTGATCATATATGATCACTTATCATATACGATGAATCAGACAAGTGATCATATATGATCAACTCAATTTTTCAATGACTATTTTTCAATAACTATCGATATCTCATAGGTATAGTTACTAATATATGTGGTATAGGATATAATAAAGATATTTCATAGGGTGAGAAGCACTCACGTTAATTTTTGAGCTGCTAAACATCAAGTGAATCAGAAAAAATACACTCTACACCACCAATTTTATGTGCTGTTACACAGTGTGAATTCAAGTCCATCCCATTCGATCCATGTGCCATTGAAAACGAATTGTGAAGTATCACATGATAGCCCTGAATACTGTGATTTGTTTGATGTGTGTGTCTGACTTGTGAACAACATACACTGAGTGCTGTGACGTTTTCTATAGTGCGAATTTAAGTGATCATATGTGATCACTTGCCCGGTAAAGGGCTAGAGATGTTTTTTTTAGAAATGATCCAAAGATATTTTTAGAAATGATCCAAAGATGTTTTTGAAATGATCTAAAGATGTTTTTATAAATGACCCAAAGATGTTTTTAGAAATGATCCAAAGATGATTTTTTTAGAAATGAACCAAAGATATTTTTAGAAATGATCTGAAGATGTTTATAGAAATAATCTAAAGATGTATTTTAAAATGATCTAGAGATGTTTTTTTAGAAATGATCCAAAGATGTTTTTATAAATGACCCAAAGATGTTATTAGAAATGATCCAAAGATGATTTTTTTAGAAATGAACCAAAGATATTTTTAGAAATGATCTAAAGATGTTTATAGAAATAATCTAAAGATGTATTTTAGAAATGATCTAGAGATGTTTTTTTAGAAATGATCCAAAGATATTTTTAGAAATGATCTAAAGATGTTTATAGAAATAATCTAAAGATGTATTTTAGAAATGATCTAGAGATGTTTTTTTAGAAATGATCCAAAGATATTTTTAGATATGATCCAAAGATGTTTTTTGAAATGTTCTAAGGATGTTTTCATAAATGACCCAAAGATGTTTTTAGAAATGATTCAAAGATGATTTTCTTAGAAATGAACCAAAGATATTTTTAGAAATGATCTAAAGATGTTTATAGAAATAATCTAAATATGTTATTTTAGAAATGATTTAGAGATGTTTTTTTAGAAATGATCCAAAGATATTTTTAGAAATGATCTAAAGATGTTTATAGAAATAATCTAAAAATGTATTTTAGAAATGATCTAGAGATGTTTTTTCAGAAATGATCCAAAGATATTTTTAGAAATGATCCAAAGATGTTCTTAGAAATGATCTAAAGATGTTTTAATAAATGACCCAAAGATGTTTTTATAAATGACCCAAAGATGTTTTTAGAAATGATCCAAAGATGATTTTTTTAGAAATGATCCAGAGATGTTTTTAGAAATGATCTAAATTCTAAAGACGTTTTTATAAAGGACCTAGAGATGTTTTTATAAATGACCTAAAGATGTTAGAAATGATCCAAAGATGTTTTTAGAAATGATCTAAAGATGTTTATAGAAATAATCTAAAGATGTATTTTAGAAATGATCCAAAGATGCTTTTATGAATGATCTAAATTCTAAAGATGTTTTTAGAAATGATCTAAATTCTAAAGATGTTTTTAGAAATGATCTAAATTCTAAAGATGTTTTTAGAAATGATCTAAATTCTAAAGATGTTTTTAGAAATGATCTAAATTCTAAAGATGTTTTTAGAAATAGTCTAAATTCTAAAGATGTTTTTAGAAATGATCTAAATTCTAAAGATGTTTTTAGAAATGACCTAGAGATGTTTTTATAAATGACCTAAAGATGTTTTTAGAAATGTAGCTACCTAAGATTTTTTTAAATTTGATTAAAGATGTTTCTAGAAATGATCAAAAGATATTTGTGGAAATGATTTGAAGATGTTTTTAGAAATGATTAAAGATGTTTCTAGAAATGATCAAAAGATCATGATTGATTTGAAATGATTTGAAGATGTTTTTAGAAATGATCACAAGATATTTGTGGAAATGATTTTATTATTTGAAGATATTTTTAGAAGTTATCTATTATCTAAAAATGATTTTAGAAATGATTTGAAAATGTTTATAGATATGATATAAAGATGTTTTAAGAAATGTTCTATTATCTAAAGAAGTTTTCAGAAATGATCCAAAGATGTTTTTAGAAATGATCCAAAGAAGATTTCTTAAGAATGAACCAAAGATATTTTTAGAAATGATCTAAAGATGTTTATAGAAATAATCTACAGATGTATTTTAGAAATGATCTAGAGATGTTTTTCAGAAATGATCCAAAGATATTTTTAGAAATGATCCAAAGATGTTCTTAGAAATGATCTAAAGATGTTTTAATAAATGACCCAAAGATGTTTTTATAAATGACCCAAAGATGTTTTTAGAAATGATCCAAAGATGATTTTTTTAGAAATGATCCAGAGATGTTTTTAGAAATGATCTAAATTCTAAAGACGTTTTTATAAGGACCTAGAGATGTTTTTATAAATGACCTAAAGATGTTAGAATGATCCAAAGATGTTTTTAGAAATGATCTAAAGATGTTTATAGAAATAATCTAAGATGTATTTTAGAAATGATCTAAAGATGCTTTTATGAATGATCTAAATTCTAAAGATGTTTTTAGAAATGATCTAAATTCTAAAGTTGTTTTTAGAAATGATCTAAATTCTAAAGATGTTTTTAGAAATGATCTAATTTCTAAAGATGTTTTTAGAAATGATCTAAATTCTAAAGATGTTTTTAGAAATGATCTAAATTCTAAAGATGTTTTTAGAAATAATCTAAATTCTAAAGATGTTTTAGAAATGATCTAAATTCTAAAGATGTTTTTAGAAATGACCTAGAGATGTTTTTAGAAATGATCTAAATTCTAAAGATGTTTTTAGAAATGACTTAGAGATGTTTTATAAATGACCTAAAGATGTTTCTAGAAATGTACCTAAGATTTTTTTAGAATTGATTAAAGATGTTTCTAGAAATGATCAAAACATATTTGTGGAAATGATTTGAAGATGTTTTTAGAAATGATTAAAGATGTTTCTAGAAATGATCAAAGATATTTGTGGAAATGATTTGAAGATGTTTTCAAAAATGATCTAAAGATGTTTTTAGAAATGATCTATTACCTAGCCTATCTAAAGATATTTTAAAAATTATCTAAACTTCTAAAGAAAGTAATTGAAGATGTTATTAGAAATGATCTGAAAATGTATATCAGGTCAGTTATAAAAGTTAATTGAAGATGTTATTAGAAATGATCTGAAAATGTATATCAGGTCATTTATCTTTACAGATTTTACCTGCTCCTGTCCTCCAGTCTGTTGTCTGTATTTAGTGGTAAATTTTTTCCACTTTGAAATTAATATTCTGCAAAGTCGGTGGATTTTAAGCTATTTATTCCTATGTTACCATTAATTTTTCGGTGGACAAATTGGGAAAATGTTGGTGGATCAGCCAAATTACTGGAAATTTATGGTGGATTTTTTCAGCTTTATGAAAAAGTCAGTAGGATTTTGTGAACCAAATACAGACTGGCTAGTCCTTGGAGTCCTGTTCTCCTTGAGTTCTTAACTGGCTTAGTGTCTTTGGTTTTCTACTTTTCTAAGTTTTCTTGTAAAGTTGGAAATGAAAACACATTGACTTTGACTCATTTTTAGGTGGAAAATTTATATTTTACAGGCAAGCAAAGAAAGTAGACCCTTTGTCACAAAAAATAATTAACAGAAGTCACATAATGTCAATGACAGTCTGTCAGACTGTCACTGAGCCAAGTAAAATAGTATGTCTCATAAACTCGCCATTTGTCTCTCCAGCTCTCTCCAAAATTCAACAAATTCTCTCCAAAATGATCAAATTTTCATAAATTCTCTCCAAAATAACATTGTAGCATAGGAGAAAAATAGATAAAAAACTCGCCATTTGCAATTGAAGGGCTCAAATAACTGTCACACAACTCGCCATTAAAATGGCGAGTTTGGACATGCTTTCTTACTTGGTCACTGAGATTATGTCTGATTATCATTACATAACTCATGAAATTCATTGAAATAGGACACAAAATTCACTAAGGAGAGTCTTACTATATTAACATCCGGATTTTTCTTCACATTCAACTTTGTGTTAGATTCCACATTCGCGCTGATGACTTCCGTTTAGTCTGATTGAGCCCCTGTCCAGTGCGTCATATTGTTGAAAACTTTTGGATTCATCTGAAGCAACGACTAAATAGGGCTTTGATAGTGATGTAGTTGTTTTTAACAATAAAGAAATTGTTATGAAAATGAGAATAATGCGTTCCATCATCAATAAATCTTATTATGCATGATTTGCAACAGCTTTTGTTGACATCCGAAAATAACAAACAAACCATAAACGGCGGAATTAATAAATCTGCAAAGGTTATTCTCAGTTTTAGTTTAGAATAAAAATGATTTTTGTAAAGTATTATTCACTAGAATAACACTAAGCTTGATATTCGATTTTTATCGAAATTTTTGAACAATACTTATAAAACATCCACATATGTGTAAGTATAAAAGATCTTTTCACAGGTCAGTATAATATATATTAGTATTAGTATACTGCTATATTAGATGATATTGATAAGTTTCAAACAGTCTTCTTCATCAAAATGAATTTTACTACAACCTCACAGGCTATCAAAATGCAGATCAATATCAAATTTCATTTTAACATTTTATTTTCTAAAATAATTTTTAGCTACAAATTATATTTTTCTATACCCAAAATGTTGCAAATATATGTTGAACTAGTAATGCATATTTTTAAAAATAATTTCTTTTATTCATGAAAATAATGCTTAGGTAGATATTAGAGTATAAAAATATTTAAATAATCAATGAATTACTTTTTATATTGCATGCTGTGGAAAATGGAGTGCAACGAGAATGTCCGAGTTCTAGCGGACAAAAGCGTTTCGAAACGTTAGTGATTTGTCGGATCGTCTGGACGGAACTTTCGATAGAAATTGTTTCTTGTTAATTTTATTGATAAATTATTATTAGGTTGTAACAATATGCATTTAAAATCATAGATTGACGAAACTAAATGATATCGAATATTATATACCGCTGTTGTAGAACCTTCAATACTGTTTAATTTTCTCAGTCTATAATATTTTCGGGATATATGATTTTAAAAGCATATTGTTACAATTCTAATTAAAATCACAGACCAATCTCCTATTACAATGAGCGGATGCATATTTAAAGAACGATTAATTGTTTAACTCCTAGATATGATTTCATAAATGTTAAATGAATTAAATATTTCTGTACCCATGTAATAAAATGCTCTATTATAACCTCGAAGGTTAGTTAAAATGTGTTGTGTGCTACGTGAATTATTATTAGCTACATTAAATTTAAGAATAAATATTGTAAACTCTTTTTTCACTGAACACAATTGAAAAATACTCTAATTTATATTTAGAGAATCAATCAGTAGCTAAGTATATTAGTAGCTATGCAACAATGAAAACAATTTTTCATTCACATTTTAATCAATACAATTAAGGTGAAAAAAATTATGGATTAGATTGAATAGTTGAAGGATCTTAATCAAGTATGTCAAGTAGAGGATAGGGAAAATAATTTAATCTCTTAAGTTTTATTCATGCTGAGGCAGAGCTGTAAGCTTTGAGATTTCCAAACACTTTCGCTGCAGGACTCCCTGAAAAATAAAGTCATTCAAATTAGTTATTAAGTAGTGTATAAAAAGACTGAAGATTGGAAAATTTAGTTCATTCCCATAACAAAATCAAAATATATATAGATATCGGGAGCATCAAATTTCAAATTTCTAGAAATTTAAAAGCTTGGTGCACAAATAATAATAAAAAATACTAGCTATATTCAATTCAAATAATAGAGCAATTACAGATTATATATTTATGCAGTTTACTTGAATATATTGAAATGGCTAATCCAAAAATGATCAATTTTGTCAGAACTAAGAACACGAAAAAGTACTATACATAATGAACCATTGAAAATATATGCATTGATTTGCAGTACAACTCCATATTTTGATATAGCTAATTTTCAACAGCATATTTAGAGAAAGTTGCTTCAATATAGTTATTGGTTTTTCAAGAAATTGTTAGA
>CANNZV010002397.1:0-38254 GCA_947561585.1 Caprella mutica
CACTGAATGAAAAGGTTAAACGCGTGTCCTTTGCATGTAAATAGAGTTGTGAATTTTACGCGACATTCTTCTCTGCGGAATTGCTTTCATTTGTTACCATGGATAGAAGTCACTTATTTGTTTATCCATTTTATTGAACAGTTTTGATGGTATTGATCTAATTCAAAGCACTGTGTACAATAGATTTTATACATATCAATTTAACTATGGAATTTATTATAGATAAAAGTATCTAGAATGATAGTAGTTACGAAATTCAACCCACTATAATTGATAGATTCAATACAAATCAATTTGATTATTAAATTAATATTAGCTAAAAATATCTTTTAAATTGAATCCATTTCTACTTTTGCAATTCAAAATTCCTTCAAATAAATTTATATGTTTACTAGAGTATATTTCTATATGTTCGTACCCAGGTCTCCGATCACAAGGTACACCTGTTCGAAATTTCTTATAAAGAACGACCCTTCTCCTCCTACGGTCCGCAATTATAAGGGGAAAATTACACTAATAATTCGAGCAGAAGTGTTAGGCTGGTCTTTTTGTTTGAGTTAGAAATCATTAGGCATACTTATGGAAATTGGCCTCAGTGAACAAATAGTTCTCAAATATTCATGGGGAGGGAGAATATTACAGAATATAGGAATTCTTGGTCGTAGGAGACATGCATAATGAATTCCGAGACTGTAATATTCATTCATTTCCATCTGTTAGATATAGCACTTTTTTAATTTATAATTTAATGTATGGTATGAACTAAATAACTTAAATACCTAATTAATTATTTAACTTTTTGTCCAATTGAACTATTTTCCTCCAAATACCAAAAATAATATAAAAAATTAATGTTGATT
This sequence comes from Caprella mutica, assembly GCA_947561585.1. Taxonomy (NCBI): domain Eukaryota; kingdom Metazoa; phylum Arthropoda; class Malacostraca; order Amphipoda; family Caprellidae; genus Caprella; species Caprella mutica. The sequence continues at coordinate 861 of CANNZV010002397.1, forward strand.
TTAATCTTAAAAATAAAACTGTAATGTAAATTACATTCTTTTTCTACAAGCTTCTTATGACTTAATACAAATGTTGCCTATTAGAGTAGATACATAATGATTACTATGTAAATTGAAGATGACATATCATCAAAATCTACGAAAATTCTTTAGAAATAAAGTGAGAGAAGAAAATGTCAGTCCACTGGTGACAAAAAAATGATTAGTAGTCGTTGATATCGCGGGGAATGAGAAGGGAATGTCCATCTACAGTTTGTCATGGCCTCACTATGATTGAGAATTTCATTTACATGATACCTATATTTGCTTATATAATAATATATTATTGATTGATGTTTAACACTTTTTTATTTATTTAACAATTTAATTGTTTCCTTAATTACTATAAATGTAAATATCTATCATAACTAATATTAAAACACCATTTCAAAGAAATTTTACAAATCAAATTTGTATAATTTACATCAGATGAGCATTATATTACATTGAAATATTAAATGTTGAATAAATATTGATCTTTAAGTGAAGTGTATATTGGATATACGTGAAGTTTTCGGAACTGATTTTTAGAAACGTGTATAAAGTTTTTTTTTTTTGTAGAAGAAGAATTCACATTAAATTCAAAAGAAGGAAAACTTTTGGTAAGTGTATCCCCTAAAAGTTGCACCCACTCATCCTATGCAGCAAATTGCATCCACTACAGGAGATGTGTTCTAAATTCTGCCATTGAATCCAATTTGCTGCTAAAAACTGACCGCTGGCCTAACTTGGCCTGGCAATTGTCATTAGGGGTCTAACTTAGGTAAATTGAGCCGCTAAGAACTTAGAGCTATTTTATGGCTTCAAGTGGCAATGTAATGGCCGAATATCGTCAACTACAGTGAGTGTTATGGCTAAAATACTTCTGAGTAATGGCTATCTGCCCATGTTACTGCTACGTGCTTCTGCAGCTCTCCTGCAGAAAAATACTCATTGAATGGTTGTTATGGTTCACACTTACAGTATATTATTGTGGTTTGAAGGGAGCTGGAACTATTTATAATTTCAGTAACTTTTAGTTTACTTTTACGATTTCATTAAATTAGGGTATTTAAAAACAAGGAACTTATTGTTCAATTTAAAATATTGATGATCTTTCCGTAATATGATTTTTAACAATAGTACGTACCGCTTGCGATGAATTTAAATACCATTGATTTATTCCCATAACTGAAAATGTATTCAACTAAATTGCCTGAAATTTGGCAATGTCCAGGGACATTCTGATAAATTTTGGGAGCAGTCCGGTCAAAAGCTAAGATCAAGGTAATTCATAACTCACTAACTCAAAGAGTATTCAACCAAATTGCTTGAAATTTGGTGGGATCTAATATTCAAGAACCAGTTTATTACATTTCAGGAGTGAACAGGTGAAATGTTAAGGTCAATGTCATTTATAACTTAACGATTATTGGATAGTCATTGCGATGGGAAAGGCATGCGCTCTACCGAGTGCCCGTGAATATCATTCTTTATGAAATAAAAATATTCTAATTTTCATTTTTTCTAAAATACAATAAGGAGATTTTTCATTATTATTAACATTGTTTGTGATTGTATACAATATCATCGCAAGAGGAACTTGTAATTAATATAAATCATTTTCAAAGTATTGGCTGGTAAATCTTCTGCGGCCCCTTCCCAATTTATTGTCCTCTAATTTAATAATAGGGGACCATAAATATTGGCTACAGATATTATTTATATCTTCTTACTATAGTAAATAATTCCTAATTATTAGTTGCAACAATAAATATAAGCTGGAGGTCCGTTTTTATATAATAAGATATAAATATTTAGGATTATGTTATTTGTACGTAAACATATAATGATTATTTCTGAATTAGATTTGTGCATAAATTATTGCAGTATGTATTGTTATGTGTGATAAATATTTTTCTGTTTCTGGTATGTGTTTTGATTTTTTCTAAAAAAAAGTTGTAGATAGTGATGAATAAAATAACGTTACTGTAAGGAATTGATTTATTTAATCTAGAAATTTATTAATTATCATTTATTTATAATTTGTTTATATATGATTGTTGGTATCTAGGATATAGAATTTTGTATAAAAGGCAACTATTTCTCTAATAAATTATCTTTTAAGATTCAACTGAAATTTGACTATTTACATGGTGTCAGGTGTGGGGTTCAAATTCCTCAGCAGGAAACAATCATTTGATGAGAGCTGTGATCAATTTGCTACTTCACTGAGAACTTTAGTTAGTACTTGTGGTTATGATAAGCCTGAAGAAGCTTTGAGAGATCAATTTGTGCTCCAAATTTTCGATCAGAGTGTATAATTTACTAAGTTGAAGCAACTAAGATTCAAAAGAAAAGAATGATAGAAAACAGAAACAATATTCAAAGAGAAGATCGCTATGAAGTACAAAATATCAAACCGAAAGGAAAGATAATAAGAAATTGCTGGAGTTGTGGATTAGACCATGACAGGTACAAATGCCCTGCATTCGGGAAAGAGTGTAACAAATGCAAGAAAATGAATCATTATGCAAAAATGTGTAAATCAAATAGAAAGAAAATTCGGTTACTCGAAGATGACCTCACTGATAAATTAGAGTGCAGTGAAACAGAAGATTTTTAAGTCATGCAAGTATTTGATTAATAAAGAACAAAGAACAAAATAACAACCACCATTACAGTTAGAGGGATAAATATTAAAGCTCAAATAGACACTGGAGCTACCTGTAATGTTATAAGTTTGAAAGAAGTTAATAGAATATTTGATAATCCAAGAAACATTCAAATACTCCCTTGCAAAGTGCAATTGTCAATGTACAATGAAACAAAAATGAAGACATTGGGAATTTTGAAACTAAAATGTAACATCCGTGGAAAAGATCATACAATTGATTTCTTCGTGATCCGACAAGTTCTACAAACCATTATTGGATGCAAAAGTAGTTTAGAATGCGAACTAATCGAGGAAAAAGTTAATTAGATTAATAATGCAGAAAGTCTACTGACAAATAATCTGTTTAACAAATATTCTGATTGTTTCAAAGGTCTAGGAAATATAGGACAACCCTGTGAAATAAAGATAGACCCGACAGTTACACCTATCGTCTGTGCTCCACGACGTGTGCCATTGTCACTGATGAAAGACCTACGAGATACTCTAGGCAAATTAACAGATCAAAAAATTATTGCAAAAGTTGAAGAACCAACTGAATGGGTCTCACATTTAGTTATTGCAAAGAAACCATCTGGTAAATTGAGACTTTGTATGGATCCATTCCAACTAAATAAAGCTATTTTAAGACCACACTACCAAATACCAAGATTAGAAGATATGTTACCAAAGTTAAGTTAGGCAAAGATTTTCACAGTAGTTGATGCAAAGGACGGATTTTGGCAAGTGAAACTAACAGACGAGTCTTCAAAACTGACTTGTTTCAATACACCGTTCGGAAGATATAGATGGTGTGTCCTTCCATTTGGTATATCAAGTGCACCAGAAGAATTTCAAAGACGCATTCACCAAGAACTTGAAGGACTAGAAGGGATTTGTGTAATTGCTGATGATATTCTTATATATGGAGAAGGAGAAAATACAGAAGAAGCTACTAAAGATCATGATCATAAGTTAACTAAATTATTAGACAGATGTTTGCAACGCAATATCAAATTAAACTAAGACAAAATCAAATACAAATTGGAAGAAGTCAAGTATATGGGGCATATCCTCTCAAAGGATGGAATTAAATTAGATCCAGAAAAATGCGAAAGCATTAAAGAAATGCAACAACCAATAAATATTCAACAACTAAAAAGATTTTTGGGAATGACCAGCTATCTTCAGAAGTTTCTGCCAGACATATCTACGGTGACAGAACCGTTGAGGAAGTTGGAGCTAAAAGGAAATGAGTGGAACTGGACTAGAAATCAAGAAGAAGCTTTCACTATAGTTAAAGATTTAATTTGCAAAGCACCTGTATTGAAATACTTTGACAGCAGGAAAGAAATAACCCTACAATGTGATGCTTCCCAGAGTGGATTAGGAGCCTCTCTACTTCAAGAAGGACAGCCAGTAGCATTCGCTTCACGTGCTATGACAGAAACTGAACAAAACTATGCTCAGATTGAAAAAGAAGCTCTTGCTATTCTGTTTGGATGCAAGAAATTTGAGCATTACATTTATGGTCACAAAATTCAAGTTGCGTCGGACCATAAACCCTTAGAGACAATTTTCAAAAAGCCATTATATAAAGCTCCAAAACGACTCTAAAGAATTATGTTGAATTTATAAAGTTTTGATTTAAATGTGAGATATGTTCCGGGAAAAAAGATAGTGTTGGCAGATGCTCTCAGCCGCGACTATATAAAGCAATCTGACAACTATGCATGTTTACAAGAAGAAATATGGAACATACAAGAAATGCATGAAAATTTGGCCATACAAAAATCTACAATTGATCAACTAGAATAGGAATCCAAATTTGACAATGAAATACAACAGTTGAAATAATTCATCCAATTTGGATGGCCAAGAAAGAAATAATAAATTCAGCCACCTTCTTTGTTATGCTATTTTAAGTTCAAAGATGAACTAAGTTGTGAAGGAGATTTATTATTCAAAGGAGAACAAGTTATTGTCCCAAAGAATATGAGGAAAATACTAATTGACAAGTTACATTTGACTCACAATGGGATAGAGTCTACCGTTAGAAGAGCCAAAGATAGCCTTTATTGGCCTGGATTGAGAAATGACATACAACAGAAAATCGAATAATGCGAGGTATGCAACTCTTATCAGAGAAGACAGTAAAAGGAGCCGTTAATACAGACTCCTATTCCCAATTATCCGTGGCAAAGAGTGGCAGTAGATCTTTTCGAAATAGATCATAGCGATTACATGATTATATCTGACTACTACTCAAATTTCTTCGAAGTGGACAAACTGAATAACACCAGGAGCAGTACTGTAATTGATAAATTGAAACCTCACTTCGCAAGATACGGAATACCTGAAACTTTAGTTACCGACGGGGGACCTCAATTCACTAGTGATGAATTTAATATTTTCAAGACGTAATGGCAGTTTTAACATTACATATCATCACCCTATCATCAACAAAGCAATGGTAAGGCAGAAAATGCTGTGAAAATTGCTAAATCTATGATTATGAAAGCTAGAGATTCAAATGAAGATCCTCTACTGTCAATTCTAGGCTGGAGAAATACCCCTACACAAGGACATGAGGTATCTCCAGTACAGAAGTTTTTATGTCGTAGAACTAGGACATTATTACCAATTAAGAAAACGCTATTGAAACCATCTACTAATAGAGATGTGAAATATAAAATGATTGAAATGAAAAAGTAACAAAAGAAATAATATGACAAATCAGCAAATACTTTAAAACCTATCAAAAGAGGCGACACAGTGAGAATTGAACCGATGCAGATTGGGGAAAGAAGATGGAAGAAAGGAACATGCATTGAAACGACAAGAGACCGATAGTATAAAGTATTGACAGAGGATTAAAGATTGATATTAAGGAATAATCGGAATTTAGTATTAACTTAAGAGAACAACAATAATAAACAGGACATTATTTAATAAAAGAAAGAAATAGAAGTACCTTTGAGATATAGAAATACATATTTGTCAGGAAAAACAGTTATACTGAATAAAGAAGTTCCTATTAGCAGTAATAGTAAAACTCCAAGGACCAGACTATAACAAGGACTGGTTATCAAACCCCCTGACCGGTACCACGCCATGAAATGACGAACATGATAGAAAGAGGGGGATGTAAGGAATTGATTTATTTAATCTAGAAATTTATTAATTATCATTTATTTATAATTTGTTTATATATGATTGTTGGTATCTAGGATATAGAATTTTGTATAAAAGGCAACTATTTCTCTAATAAATTATCTTTTAAGATTCAACTGAAATTTGACTATTTACAGTTACTATTGATTTTTTTTGGTAAGAAAAATATGTGAATTAATTTCCTACTGCTAACTCTATAATGAATGAATTTCCTTCAGTCCGCCATAAAATGGCAATTAGTTTTCTAAAACTGATTGCCATTTATTGTACACGAAAGAAATTTTATCCACTATACACGCTACTTCCTTACTCAGGACACTACATTCACTATATAGGACTTCATTATAGAGGATTTCTAGTGTACTGTAAAACAGATATACTCTCTACGGTTGAATTGCTATTCAGTGTATCTCTCATGCAGCATCAACACTCTCGCCTGATAGATTATTCAGAAGTGGCGAATGTAAAAGAGTTCTTATCCGGATGGAGAGAGATTTGGAAGTGAATACACGAACAAAAAGATTCTCAAAGGATTATTTATATCTCACTATTCCCATCATTCTGGCTTGCGTTGATTTCAATCTGTAATATGTTTTTATAACTTAAGTTATTTGTAGCCTTTTTTGACGAGTATTATAGTCATGTATCACTAGAAATATACAGTATTAGACTTATAAGCCTCTATCAATGCTAACACATCTGAAAATATATTTGGCGCATTTGTTGAACATTGAGGAATATTCTTATTATATAACTACGAAATAAAATATCATTTGAAGGAACGTATTTGTAAATTTTATTTTTATTAAGTAAAATTACAATGAAAATTTATTCACTTAAATTTTCACTGAATAATTAGTTTTTTTGTATTTTTTTTAATAAATCTTCGTTAGTTTATTATCAGTTTTTAATAACTATAACAATACTTGTATCTTCGTAACTGAATTCAATGAATATTAATACTTTATGTAATATGAAAACGGTAATTATCTTAAAGGATACATCATTCCTATAGAAGATTTTCTCTCAAAGTGTAAGAATCAGCTTTTAATATAATAGAGATATAATTCACCAAGCAAAAAATACTATTAAACAGTCTTTCAAATAAACTTTCATAAAAATTAATTTTATTATTTTCAAAGATTTAGAACCCAATTGGATAGGGAAGTAAGAAAAAATCTAATATCCTTTTCTAGTTCATGCATCAGTGAAACTTTTCTGCAAAAAGCTGCAACAAGCAAATGTACTCAACTTGAAATAAAACTTTGGAAAGAGTAAGTCAATTGAAATAAGCTGGACTTTATATAGCGATAATTCTTATGTAGTTATATGTTATATGAATAGGAATACGTTTTCATGTTTGGAATTAGAAATATTCCATAGGCAACTATTTCAAGTTCTTCAAGGAAATTCCTATCAATATTAAAATAGGTACTATAGTCATCTTATATTTAAAAATAAACTTAGGTCTTTTTATATTGAAAACTATGATAACTCTTGTATATTGGTAGCTTTTCTATCTTTCTGTCGTTTTTTCTTCCCTTTCTTTCATTCAATATGTGGATTTCAATTTCATACATTGTAGAATTTTGTAATTATTATTTTGAATACCACGTACTTACTTATTTTTAAATCATTTATTTTTATTATTTTGCCTTGAAGTATCTTTACTATTATATAGGCTTGTGTTTCTGGTATTTTTTTTCCCCAATAAATAATGTCATAATCATTATGATAAATAATTAGACTATCAATATAAATATTAGTAGCTAATTTTAATGAAAAAGAGTGTATTTCTTAAAAAAATTTGAATTAAATGTTAAATTAAAATTTATAGGAAGAAAATTATAAAATGTTAACGTAATAAAAATATTATGAAGTTTATTCCTATCAATATTTTAGTGGTAGAAAACAATACATTGGTACTATGATAGTGTCCAGTTAGACTATAGCAGGAATCTACATGCATTATATATTGTCTCTAATTTAAATAGCAAGAAAGAAAATAAAACACAATTTACACCCAATTTTTAATCTGCAGGTATTTTTAAAAGAAGGTCACGTTTGAATACTGAATTTTAAGACGATTGATATTAATTCCTTTTGAGGTATGAACTCGGTGAAAAGAATGTAGAGAATTTGGTGCTAACCCAATTGCATTTGCATAAAAAAGGTTTAGGAGCAATTGGACCAGAATTCATTTATCTCGTAGACAGTCTCCCAATCTTGGCTTTGACTGCAATCTAGTGGCTAAAAACGCTCTAATAGATGGTGTAATGCCTTATGTTTCTAGATACAGTTAAACTCCTGAGTTATGAAGTATTGGTTACTTCATAACTCAGAGTCACTTCATAACTCAGAGTCACTTCATAACTCAGGGACACTGATAGTTTTCTATGATTGAAATCTTGGTGAAAACTATAGTCTTTTGGGGATAACTAGGACAAAATTCACAAAGTATGTATCGTTTTCTATATTTATACATATAAAATACTTCATAACTCAGGTAGTTCATTTTTCGAGTGCTCCATAATGCAGAACTTTATGACTCAGGAGTTTTATTGTATAGATTACATGCGATTGTTTTAAATTCCAAATTATCATAATATTCAATATGCAAAGAACGTATTTTCCATATGTTGCTTTGAGTGTTTTGTTATAACGAATCATGGATGATTGATTCGTTATAACGGGGCACATTTAGTTAATTTATTTAGATCTTTATGGCAGCAATAGAATTGCTATTGCAAAATATTCAGTCGATTATGGACTAGCCATTATAGAGAATAAGGACTATAATACATTGACGATAAAAATAAATTGCTTAATTATATTTTTATTTTCATAGATACTGAACTAGGGTAAATTACGAAATATCGGTCAGTTTCACATCTTCGGTCATATAATTGTTACCTGCATCCATAATGCCTGCAGGTATCATGGATACCAACTAAAATTAAAATAAAATAACAAATATAATATCGTTTTTCCTTATATGACCATAGATGTGAAACTGACCGATAATTCGTAATTTATCCTACTTATCTAATAACCTATATTGTTGTAATCAAAGGAAGAAAACGTCAACACAAACTCTATTATACTCGAAGGATGAAAAGATTTCGTTGGTAGTTGTCGGAGCTTCGATCACGCAAAATGTGCTCCTTCACTTAGCCTAGCATTCTGTCAAAGTTCTAATGGAGCTCTGGGAACTGATTTATTGGCCCCGTCACACCTGAAACAATTTTTACAGAGCCTGATGCTTTTCTTCACGCTCTCCTCTCCTTTAGAGCTTCAGATATATCAGTCTTCGTGTTAACAACATGATTAATCATTGAGGTTAGGCTGAGGAAAATCTGTCACAAATCGTGTTAGAGCATTTATTTTTATCTAAGTGGACTAAAAACTTTAAATCAGTGGGTTTGCTATATTTAATGCTATTTCAGTTCATTTTATTTTCATTTCATCCTTTGAACTGAAAACAAAATTATAGTATTATTATAGTATATAGATGATGATAAGCTATCTGTACATACTATATAGTTACAAAGAAAAAGATATCAAATTTAACAAAGATAGAAGCTACGTTTTATTATCCTTATAGAGGAGACTCCATCATTGTATAGTCATTTTTCTCAATCTGTTCAGTGATTCCGATACATGGAAAGCCATCACCAGAATGTATTTTTGACTGCCTTGCCATAGGATACAAATCTACCGACACTTTCACTGCTTATCATAGCGTTAGGTTATTTTGTGTGAAAGATTGGCCTTCTTTTTATTTCAAATCAGAGTTTAGAACAACAGGAGAATATGAAAACAAATTCCTTATTGTATGCGAGTCTGTAAATAATTAAGTTAGCAAGCCAAATGAGTATTGCTACGCAAAAAACCGACCTTTTTCTATTATTTCAAATATTAGTGATAAAATTAAAATAATCAATGTTTTAAACTCTGTATGTATATAAATACTAGTAAAATACCCAGCAAAAATGACGGACTATTCATAAAATATTCATAAAATAATCATTTTTTGTTTGTCAAATATTTTTTTGAAGTATTCGGATCTTTCATATTTCACATGAGCATTAATAATCCGCTTTATTTTTTCGATAAGGATTTTTTTGTTATGAAGATTTTTTGTAATTTGTATTTTTATTCTGCTATCTTGTACCTTCTTTAATCAGAATTTATCTTACCTATCCAGACATTTATTTTGGTAATGAAATTCAATCGTATCTCAAATGTTAAAGCGTGACATTTTTCTGGCAACCAACAGAAAAAACAATCTAAAAAATATATATATATACACACTGTAATTGTATATAAAGTGAAATTTTCAAATGACGTAATCTCGAAAAAAGTGAAATAAATAACGTAGCTTTAAAATTCTAAGCAATTGAGAGGATATCCCCGGATAATAGACCGATATCAGCTTACCGCACCATCTGGTGGCTGAACATCTCTTTTATTGGCTAATTATTGCGGATAAATTGCCTCTGGAAAGAGTCTGTCAGACCGAATATTGACTTACAATATCTGAATATTCTTTGATGGGTTGAATAGATTCATTAATCATTTCCAAAACTTAGAATTAGATTCTAATAAACTTTAGTTTGAGTATTCCTTATTGGAAAATCTATTTCGTCAATTTGTACCATTAAAAGATAAAAACATGTAAGTACTGTATAAGTATCTTATTTCCTTGATATAAGTCTCCATTTTACTACCAACTCAGGCTCTAGTGGGCAATTGGATGATAATGTATACCTTTCGGAAAAGAGGATCTCAACTCTTAGTACATTTTCAAAGAAGCTTACGTAAGAACATATATTGTCTTTTGGTTATGGTAGAAAGTGACAGGTTTTATAAAAGCGTAATAAACATTTTACATTTATGTATATACATATATACAATTTAACATTTTAATATTTCCATTAGTCAGGCTGAAGATGTTCAGTAACTGTATAGGGTAATGAAATTCAATAGGCCAGTACTTTTAAATGTTCCGAAAGACTTTATATTGAATTAAACTAATAAATTCATACTATCATTACCTATGCAACATTGCGGAGGTTCAATAGTAATTTATTTATGTGTATTCATAATCTTTTTAATCGCTTCACTCAAAAATAATTGAACCAAATTGGCTGAAACTCGGTGGAACAATTTTTCATTATCCAGAAAACATTTGATTAGATTTTGGGAACGATCGGGTCAAGGTCAAGGTCACGAAAAGGTCAAAATCGAATGAAACGGCGGTGAAGTTATGCGCTCTACTAGTTCTAGTAGTTTTAGTCAACAATGATATATTTTTTTCAGTTTGATCAATAAGCATGACATAAAATTTTAATTCAGAGATTTTGAAGAAATTCCCAAAAAGTCTATTTTGCTGAATATTTTCACATTAATAACTAAGAAAATGCCTAGTAGTTTCGAGATCAAAGAGAAGCCTAGGTATTCATGTCTCTTACATCTCGATACGGTGACAATGAGAAAGGAGAGAATACACTAGACTTTCTTTTCAGTCCACTGCCTACAGAAAAACAAATATCGAGAATGCATATTCAGGCAGTATTATAAAGCCCCGTGAGTTTCCATTTCTTTGTTTTTCGTAACTTGACTAGAAGACGGAAAAAATTTTGGCCTTAGAAAATATACGGAGAGAAAGAATTGTTTTGGCTTGGTGAATAAAATGAAGACATTCAGCATTTCCATGCACTAATTTTGCTGCAATAGTGAATGTTATTAATATTTAACCCAATTTTAATCAGTTGATCAAATATTGTTACTTAAATTAAAAGAAAACCGCTTTGGCGAAAGATAAATTGTTGAAAACATTAAATTAAACTATCTATAATATATTTCAAAATATTTGTTTCAAACTACATCCAATAATAGTTCTAAGACTAAATGTATAGTTTACACTATACAATGTTGTGAATATCTAATTGTTTCATAATACAATAATTACGGGAAATTATAGTTTGATGAGACCATGTGGACCATTTGATAATTAGCCAGCTGTAATTTCAATGATGAACGATAATTAGTGGAATGACAATAGCCGAACATTGCAAACAAGATTGCAAATTGACGTAATTACAGACCAACTTATGTCTAACATTACAGAGTTGCGGCAATTCTTGAGTTATGAGGAAACATCGTAATTTGCTTCAATTATTGGCTAATATATTTAGGATACAGTGATACTATTAATTAATAGTATCACTGAATAACTCTGATGAATAACAAATCTGAAATAAAATAGGTAATACATAACATGGTAAATAAAACCCTGATTGCACAATTAATCCGCCTCTTCGATTTTTAATTACTAATATAAGTTTACATTCTAATTAGCAACACATATCGTATATATGAAGCAATGAAGTGAGTAGTATTGTGAATAATGAACCCCTTGTACAGAATTACTGAGAAGTTTATGCCTCCTAACGAGAGGATTAGCTATAATGACGGAGGGAATCACAGATCAATATGATTAAAAACTAGTCTTTATATACATGCATGCATATGATTTATTCATTAAGCGTCCAGTAGATATGTGATTTTACAAATAATATTAAATTAGTATTTCCATAACTAGGATGATTAACCCGTACATGGAGGGTGGCCTTATTTTGGGACAGCAATCTGTAGATGTAGCACATCAACAAAGTTAAAGTTGAGCAACCGTGTATGGGGTAAAGAATTGCGCTATTACTCCTTCTGCCATGGCTTGTACCTATTAATAATGGTTCTGATTTATGTTTAATCAAGCCGTTTCTTGATAGTTCCAAATATCTAATCAACACAAAAACATCGCTAAGTCATGTTAAACATGTGATATGGGGACGTTAGTGATTGAATTGACTTGCGTGAACGTAGAGTTACCATCGTGGATACCAGGACTATGTTTCTCATTACATAAATGAACTTTGTTGTGATTATACCACTATGCTTGACATAAACATTCTAATATCTATTTGATGAAGGAGTATTAACTTTGATTAATGGTAGATTTTATTGTCGATTCTGTTACATTTGGAACATTAATATGATTATGTTTAAAGAACAAAGTTAGATTCTCTCAGTTTTGAGTGATAAATAAAATGTTCCCCTAAGTATTAGATATTGAAACTTACATTACGATCTGTCTATAAATATTTTTTTTCGTTTGTTATGAAATATTATTAAGAATGGCGTGCAATATTAAATGAGGTTCAAAATATAATATTACTAGATTACGTGCACTCGGTAGAGCGCATACCTTCGCCACCGTTTATCCGACTGCTACCAAAATCTGATAAACTGGTGACTGGATGGTGACCAATCGTCCCACTAAGTTTCACGCAATATGGTTCAACACTTTTTTAGTTATTGAGTTATAAATGACCTTGACCTTGACCTTTGACCGGATCGCCCCCAAAATTCTACCATATGGTTCCTGGACATTGACCAATCATCCCATCATATTTCAGACAATTTGATTATATACTTTTTGAGTTATAAATGACCATGACCTTGACCTTTGACCAGGTCACTCCCTAAATTCTACCAGCAGGTCACTGGACATAGACCAATCGTTTCACAAAATTCCAGGCAATTTGGTTGAACATGTTTTCAGTTATGCGAATAACAAGATAACAAATAAATAAATAAATATATAATTAAATGCCGTCAATAATATAACTTTTCCGCATTCTGCGAAGGTAATATTATTCAAGTTCATGTTATTATTTTTTTTTATAAAAAAATAATGTTCTCTGCAAGCTTCAAAATAGGCTATAGCATCAATCGCTTACTTCATTTAGAATCTTCAGTCTCACCACGGAATACATTTATCTATTAAGGCAATAAAGAAGGAAAATGTTTCCTCAAACTCTATGAAGAAAGGCCATCAATTCACGAGCTGAAGAGTTCATAAAAAAATAATTTGAGGGCCTTCTTCTCCACCGTTCTTCAACCGTATCTCAACCTATGTGATAAACAAAGGGTAAACAACTTTCAATTAAGTTCCGCCGCTTTAACGGAGACAAAATTAATATACAGAAGTAATTGGGTAGCGAGAAATTTAACTTATGCCCGCATTTTAAATTCACTATGTAATTATTCAGTCTTTATAGCGAGTCTAGTGGAATATGTTACAGTACAAAATTATTCTTTCACTAACTTGTAAGTGATATTTCTCAATAAATAATTATTGTGGAATGATTAAAGCAAGATTTGATTATTTTTATAAGATACAGACATTAAAAATAACATTTATGCAATTAATACATCAAATTATTACATAAAAACTTATCATATATATTCTAATCTCGACACAATAAAGTTCACAACATTTTCAATTTAAATACTGAAAGAAGCTTACTGTTCTAATAACACTATTATAATAACATTTTGATAGGAATTTAATGTAATTGATTATTCATTGGATATCTTAAACACTGGTGCTATATTTTTTGTTTTCTCAAATATAGCAACTGATCTAGCATATCAATAATTAAGAGCAATATTCTGGTCTTACATAAGAGGCAGAACTGGTCTTACGGTCATGATATCAATTTACTGGGATAATTAACGTCATCTGCCGGTGAAGATGCCATTTCCATTATAATGAACTCTTGTATGGCACACTCTATATAAATTGTATGCTACTTCTTATATCTGAGACTATTAACTTTGTTATCAGTTAAGCTATAAACGTACATGCAGTGTTATCAGTAAAGCTACAAACGTACATGTAGTGTTATCAGTAAATCTACACAGAGAAAAAAGTTTACTCATATTTAATGGGTCAACAATTTATGCTTTGAATCAATTTATTACGTGAGTTGGTTTGACTATATTCATGTTTTCACGTGTGTCAAAACAACTATGACGTGTGTGTCACCAAACATAGTTAATTCAAATCATTATATAGATTGAATCAACTTACTATGAGAGTTGGAGTTACATTTTGGGAGTTTAGACATATGTTAAAACAACTAGGAAATAGTGCGTTGAAGTAACTCACAAAGATTGTCATTTCAATGTATCTGGTGTATGAATTAACTTACTATGAGAGTTGACGCTACTTTTTTAATTTTATGTGCGAGTTAAATCAACTATGACATAGTGTGTTATAGTAACCCACAAAGACTGTTAATCCAGTGTATTCTGCAGTGTATGAATTAACTTACTATGAGAGTTGGCACTACATTTTTGTAAGTTTAGGTAAGAGTTAAAACAACTATGACATAGTGTGATAATGTAACCCACAAAGACTGTTAATCTTATTTATCTGGTGTATAAATTAACTTACTATGAGAGTTAGTGCTACTTTTTTTTAAAGTTTAGATGTGAGTTCAATCAAATGAGTAAGTGGCAACTTATGCTTTCCTCAAAGCTAATTTATTCGCATAACACTTTTCAGTTCAAATCTTGTTTCAAGTGTGTTACGTGTTGAATGTGAACGCTCCTCAATACCATTTTAGTTCAAGTGCGAACAATAGCGTTATATGCATTAAATAGTATTATCGCTGCCGATCGATTATTAATTAATTCCATTAATAAATTGATAAATGTCTGCCTAAATATTCTAAAATATTGGTGATTGATAGTTTGGTGGCTTTATATAGGTAGTTATTTGAAAAGCTGATTATCAGTATATAACTTTTATAATAATAAATTTTGATTACTGCCTTCCAGTTTGTAAACTGATATCCAAACTAATTTTCCTAGATTATTATATGTTAACTTAAGCATCATACCTACCTAGCTGTTTTTTTCAGTGTCAATACCTTCTACATGGGATACGGTCAAGAGCCCCCCCGGTTACGAACCCCACCGATCATGAGCCCCCCTAGGTCATGAGCCCTCCTGGTCACGAGCCCCCCCCCCTCCCTGTTTTTTTAATCCTTATTTACCTAGTTATAAACAAATGAAGAATTACTTAGATAGAAATAGGTAACTGAGAGTTACTAATGTAGTTTTTTTGTATCCGCTAGTTTGTTGTACTGCACACTTCATGATTGTTTAAAGACCTGGCAGGGGGGTTCGGGGGGCGGCACGCCCCCCGATATACATATATTTTATGTCTATCCAGTTATGAACTACAAAAGTGTCAATAAGGATTAAATAGTATAGGTAAATAAGGATTTAAAAACAGGGGGGCTCGTGACCGGGGGGGCTCTTGACCGGGGGGCTCTTGACCGGGGGGCTCTTGACCGGGGGGGGGGCTCATGACCGGGGGGGCTATGACCTACACCCCTTCTACATAGGCTAGGCAGTTACTGCGCTGTCCTCAGAATAGGGTAAGTTCCAAATTATCAGGCAATTTCAAATTTTCGGTCACGTATGAAATGTAGTATATAGCTACCTAATAGCTAATTAAAATAAAAGTTAATTTAATATAGTTTTTCTTACGCGACCGAAAATGTGGAGCCGTCCGATATTTCGGAATTTATCCTAGTATCTCAAGTAAAGTGGTCTGATAATCTATATATTTTAAAACTAGTTGGTGTACCTATAGGTAGGGTTACACAGCCAAATTCGGTTCTTTAATTTCTAATTGTGACCCTATTAAGAGAGTCTCAAAATCATTCTGAAATTAGTTTAGCTATATACTAAATTGTTGAACATCATAATTTAAGCTCAATTTATGATAGGTTCTATTCATTTCACGAGTGCCTTGAAGTCATGATGGTTATTAATGTTTCTGAGATAAGAGACCGCAGTTAGTTAAAGTGCCTCAATTTACCTACTTGACCCTAGTTTTCTACGATTGGGAGAACTCCATCCAGGGAGGTAGTCGGAGGAGAACACCGTCCAGGGATTTAGCAGGGAGAACTCCAACCAGAGGTGAGCCTTTTGATATATTATACTTTCTTGGTATTTAATTAATGTCTACATTATGAGTGTATAATGAACAAAATTATGAGGATTAGCTAGAAAAATCCATTGCATTTATTAGAGCTAAATTTATACTGCATCTGAAGATTTATAATTAGTTTAACATTTTATATAAATAATTTACCTATATGAAAGAATTATCAGTTAATAATTCTTTTCATTTCTTTATTAATATATGGTTTTCTATATTTTCTGAATCTACTTTCAGATCTTGATGAAGAATTGATGAAGTAGATCAACGTCATCAACTATCGGAGTCCTCTTCAATTCCTTTGAATGGTTCAGGAACAATTATGCTAGGTCAAAGTAAGTATTTGAAAATATTAGATGATTTTTAAATATGTATTTGCAATATGATTAGCTCTTACTTTTTCATATGCTATTAGGGATTCCAGACATGAAAAGAATATCGAAGCTGTCGCTATCTCATCACAAAAGGAAAAAGAGTTGGTGATGTTATTGATAATGTATATGAACGATACTGTGAATTTCTATTCAATATATATTAATATACGAATCTCTTATTTCAGGAATTGGCAACCTACAGTCGTGACAGACAGTGACGAGAATTCAAATTGTACTTCTAAATAATAAATCTAAAACTTAAATGTTTACATTTCGTTTTCAATTTGACCTTGGTAATTCTATTAGCATATTTCAATATCAGTGCCTATGAGTAAGATGAATTGCACTAAAATATGGTTTAGAAGATAAAGGCTTTATCATTGATTTATTATTCATTAAGATATAGTACAATTGCAGCATATCAAAGATATATCAACTTTTTTAATCTAGCCTGGTTAATTAATTCATCTAGCCTACCTATTTATCACTACGTAAAGTTATTTATGTCATCTAACTACTTATTTATAAACTGACCTAATGAGATTACTTATTCAATCTTATCTATTAATTTACAACTGATAACCATATATCAATTCATAGGATCGAAAACATTTCAAAAAGCAAGGATAGGTCTAGGTGATCAATTATTTTTTAAAATTAAAATAGTATGCATATCACAAAAGCAAAAGTAGAAAATAGATGTGAACATGTTAGATTTGGTCCTAGAAAATAAAAAGTCTAATCTAATTGATACCGGGACCTAACTCGAGATTATAATTTAATAGAGTAAATATAGTGACTGAAAAAGTCTTGTAAAAAGTCTGGCTACTGCTAACTAGTCCGATATTTCAACCTACACTATAATAGTTGATATACATTTACTTAGTTTACAAGTAGTTGATATAACCAACACGAGATGATGATATAACCTACACGAGTAGTTGATATAACCAACACGAGTAGTTGATATAACCTAACCGAGTATTTGATATAACCTACACGAGTAGTTGATATCACCTATACGAGTAGTTAATGTAACCTACACGAGTAGTTGGTATAACCTACACGAGTAGTTAGTATAACCTACTCGAGTAGTTAATATAACCAACACGAGTAGTTGATATAACCTAACCGAGTAGTTGATATAACCTACACGAGTAGTTGATATCACCTATACGAGTAGTTAATGTAACCTACACGAGTAGTTGGTATAACCTACACGAGTAGTTGGTATAACCTACACGAGTAGTTAGTATAACCTACACGAGTAGTTGGTATAACCTACACAAGCAGTTGGTATAACCTACACGAGTAGTTGATATAAGCAACACGAGTAGTTGATATAACCTAACCGAGTAGTTGATATAACCTACATGAGTAGTTGATATCACCTATACTTTTAGTTAATGTAACCTACACGAGTAGTTGGTATAACCTACACGAGTAGTTGGTATAACCTACACGAATAGTTGGTATAACCTACACAAGCAGTTGGTATAACCTACACGAGTAGTTGGTATAACCTACACGAGTAGTTGGTATAACACATAGGAGTGATTGGAGAAACATACACAAGTAGTTGATGTAACCTTGTTCTGTAGTTGTTTTAACCATTACATATAATTGGTTCAACCATCACGAGCAGTTTTGACTATCTCTGGTAGTTGTTGTGACCATCAGGAATTAAAAATAATCAACTCACATATGTGTTGTTTTAACCAACGTCAATTTAACTCATATCAAATAGTACCTGCAACTCACCACGTAGGTAGGCGCACAGATAAACCATAAAATTTAGTCAAAGCAAATCAAATATGATTTGATTCAACTAATCCTTTCTCTGTGTGTACAAACGTACATGCAGTGTTATCAGTAAAGCTACAAACGTACATGTAGTGTTATCAGTAAAGCTACAAACGTACATGTAGTGTTATCAGTAAATCTACAAACGTACATGCAGTGTTATCAGTAAAGCTACAAACGTACATGTAGTGTTATCAGTAAAGCTACAAACGTACATGTAGTGTTATCAGTAAATCTACAAACGTACATGTAGTGTTATCAGTAAAGCTACAAACGTACATGCAGTGTTATCAGTAAAGCTACAAACGTACATGTAGTGTTATCAGTAAAGCTACAAACGTACATGCAGTGTTATCAGTAAAGCTACAAACGTACATGTAGTGTTATCAGTAAAGCTACAAACGTACATGTAGTAATATCAGTAAAGCTACAAACGTACATGTAGTAATATCAGTAAAGCTACAAACGTACATGTAGTAATATCAGTAAAGCTACAAACGTACATGTAGTAATATCAGTAAAGCTACAAACGTACTGTTTCCCAAGCGTTCAATACGGAGAGGGAGGAGTAACTACACCTGCTCTATTACGACTGAGGTGTGCTTACCTGTACTTGAGTGGTTAATGCAATATATTGAAGATGATGTAATATCATAGAACAAATACAAGACAACTCGTTTATTTATCTTAATAGTAATAAGCACATGATGAAAACTTATTTGTATAGAAATTTATCGTATTTTTCTATCCGGCAATTATAGAACAATCTTCTTTTGAATTATTATTAATTCTCTAAATGACCTATTTTTTCATTGAAACTTACCCTAAACAGAATAAATTAGAGAGCCCCGATAGAATATCTATACGCTCATAATTATGTAAGTTAAATTCTTCACCTCTTGATTCTCTCCACTTTTGGTTTATTGCTCACCAGTATTCACCTTTCTTCCACTTTATGCTCCATTAACTCTCATCACTTTCAAGTGTCTTAGTATATAAATATTATTTATGTTACCGGACTTTTATGATAGTGTAGCCTCTTCAACTCTAGACTTCTCAAGATAGAGTTATGAATTATGTGTACCTAATGTCCTCGTTTGGCTATTTATTTTGCTAACTTGATGTTTAGTTGCTTACATTGACAATACCTACCATTTGGATTTGAAAATCAGTCAAATCATCAAATTCAATCAAACCTTATTTTATTCATCACAATTAATTAAATGTAAATGATTGTCAAAATTTTGCTTCGTTATTTCCTCAATAATTTGATTTTAGAAATCAGTTTTCGGCACAGAATGAATGGTTAAAATTTGTGTTCAAATTTATAAATTTCATAGTAATATACTCTTGATATTCATACTTAAACTGTCATGTTCCGGTGTGTATTGAACGAGGAGGTATAAATTTATGTTAAATATATGTATACATGAATATATACTCAAGATTTTAAACATTTTTTCACTCAAAAGTTGATATGATTTCAAATATAAATCTTGATATCCAAAGTGACAGCCCTGAAAAAAGACAAACTTTCCTACATGAATTACCTAAATTGACAGCTTTTTATTCAAAAGCCATCAAAAAGAAGGAAAGGTAAATCTCCATCAGGGATTAAATTGATGCACTGACTCTTAATTTGTGTCACCAGTTGCAGATTGGCCACCCTGGTGATTAGGCTGGCATTTTAGTATTGTATAGACTGATAATTCGATTACCCTATCTACCTTTATTTCCAATTCCCCAGTGACTGTTGTCTCTCTCCTCCAGAGAAGATCGTGTCATTTGTACTGCAAATCCTCTGTCCCTAGGATTTGTTTTGATCCCAGCTCCTCCTCATTGACTTTATTAACATAAATTGAAGGCACTTGTTTGAATTAGCCATCTGAGTAATTAGTGATTTGCATAATCTCGTAGACTGCAGTTGTCATCTGTAGGGAGAAATGGACTCGGAATAGCAATGTGGAACGCATTGGATTATCCTAAAATGAAGAAATATTGGGAGTGGATAAACAGCATTATGAGAAGAGACTATATATGCATCATTATGAGAAGGTATAGGTACCAAAGTGAAAGAAGAAATGTTAGAGAATAAGCATCATTATGAGAAGTGACTAAGCATCGTTATGAGAAGGTATTAGTACCAATAGATATGAAGGAAAATGAAGAGTAATAAGTATCACTATGGAAGGTATTATTACTAAATACATTATAGCGCCTGAGTATATTATGATTTATTTATAAACCCCGAAGAAAGTATTATTATTTTCTAATCCTTCAATATATATAATATTAATGATTGCAGTGAATTTAAAGAAGTGATAATTATTTTAAATACTATACAATTATTATTTTCTTTAATTAATATTCGAAGCAACCTATTATTTACATACTATATTACACCATATTTACACCCAAACTATATTTATTGTATCTGTTATCGACACATATTTCCCCTTGTCCAATTTCCTATAGAATTCACTTCGTTTGAAACAATTTAAAACTGTTTATAATCTTTACGAGGAATTAAAGCTCTTTAGGATCATCATAAAGAGGCTGCGTCTAATCTCCCTTATCTCTGCTTCCTTATCGGTCAGTTGCGCAATCTTTCAGACTAGTCTGACCTCCAATAACAATTAGGAAGTTATCTCGACTTAACCAGACCGGATTGAGAGCTTAACTCTCTCTGATACCGAGATAAACCAACCTAAATTTATCTTGTGCGCTTCTGCTTGAAGGAAAGAAATGAGGTGGAAGGAAGGACTTCCAATCAGATATAAATATATTTTTTAAAGTATAATTCTTTTACTATGTAAAAAAACGTTGAAATTGTTTATGTTAAATGTATTGTCTTAATTGATTGTTTCAAAAGTAGGAAAGAATTATAAAATATCTAGATCAAGACTGACTCACTGTATCGAGTGACTCAATTAATGTATCAACTCACTGGCACTATCGACTCACTCACTGAATCGACTCACTCACTGCATATTTTCACTCACTGTATCGACTCACTCACTGCATCGACTCACTCACTGAATTGACTCACTCATTGCATCAACTCATTTACTGTAACGACTCACTCACTGTATCAACTTACTCACTGTATCGACTCACTCACTGTATCAACTTACTCACTGTATCGACTCACTCACTGTATCGACTCACTCACTGAATCGACTCACTCACCGTATCGACTCACTCACTGAATCGACTCACTCACTGTAACAACTCACTCTCTGTATCGACTCGCTCACTGTATCGACTCACTCACTGTATCGACTCACTCACTGTATCAACACACTCACTGTAACGACTCACTCACTGTATCAACTTACTCACTGTATCGACTCACTCACTGTATCGACTCACTCACTGAATCGACTCACTCACTGTATCGACTCACTTACTGAATCGACTCACTCACTGTATAAACTCACACACTGTATCGACTCACTCACTGTATCGACTCACTCACTGTATCGACTCACTCACTGAATCGACTCACTCACTGTATCGACTCACTCACTGTATCGACTCACTCACTGTATCGACTCACTCACTGTATCGACTCACTCACTGAATCGACTCACTTACTGACTGTATCGACTCACTCACTGAATCGACTCACTCACTGTAACGACTCACTCTCTGTATCGACTCGCTCACTGTATCGATTCACTCACTGTATCGACTCACTCACTGTATCGACTCACTCACTCTATCGATTCACCCACTGTATCGACTCACTCAATATATCGACTCACTCACTGTATCGACTCACTCACTCACTGTATCAGATTCACTCACTGTATCTACTCACTCAATATATCGACTCACTCACTCTATCGACTCACTCAATATATCGACTCACTTACTGTATCGACTCATTTCTCTACCTTCAATTCCGACTCACTGTCGAGTTTTCTGTACGTTTCTCTTCTCTTTAAATCATTGGCTGTTGGGTTGAATTTACTGGACGCGGTAGATCCTCTTTAAGTGTGAATCACTCATAACATCTGAATTGGTCATGAAGAGAAACACATAACTTTCGAGTAGGAAATATTGTTCCGCATGTGTGGATGAACACTATTGAACAAATGATGGTTTGATTTTTTTGTGGTATAAAGAATATTAATTCGATTTAAAGAACTAAATGCTGAACAGATATCACGAAAGGAAGAATAATTAAAATGTGATCGCATATGTATTTTATGATCGTATATTATTATCTGCACTAACAAAAATAATGAAAACATAAATTCTGAATTCATCACAAATTCTGTAGTTAATTTCATTCTAACAATATGCTCATTATTTTCATAATCTTGATCAAGTTAATTTTAAACTCTTTTATAAAAGAATGAGCATTTCTGCTGAGTTAAGTCATTTTCCAATGTAGTCTATAAGAGTTTATTCGAGTTTTATAGCTTTACGATGCGGAACCAAATTCGCTATGCAACAGATAGACTGCATTTAAGAATGTAAAACTGTTTATTTATAAGTGATAGTGAGATACTCAAAAGCAGGCATTTTATATTTAAACTCTTAATTTATAAACGGTATAGGTACTATTTTGCCATTTTGCTTTATTTTCATTGATTGAAATTTGTTTTGTTTCTTTGTTGGGCGACTATTTCAATTTCGAATATATGCCAATCTTATGGAATCTTCAAACAAAAACGTTGCGTTCGAATCAGTGCTGGCAGAAATGTAAACTGAGTTTCGATTGATCTCAGCGACAAGGAAATTGAAAATAGGGAGAATGACGTAAAAGAATAAAGTTGAGGCATTTATTCTTTCAATATTGAACCTAACTTTTAATAGAATAAAAGATTTTATGTGGACACGTGTCAATATAGTATACAATATCGATCATTGAATTTCTTAATGGAAAAAATTATACCAATGATGATGATTATATAAGATTTCAAACGAGAACCTCTCTACAACATAATCTAAATTTCACTCACGTTATGAGTGTATACTGTATAGTATTAGAAAGTGTAGACTCAATCAGTGCCATAATGGTCCATAAAGAGAAAGATATTGTGATCATTATATTTCTCTGGACTTCACACAATAAGCTGGAATATAAACTTCATACAAAATCTTCTTATAAATCTTTCGGTCTTGTGTAGTTGTTGCGATTTGATGTTTCATCTATTTTCTTCTGGAAAATATCCGAATAGGAAAAACAATGATTTTAGTATATACTTAAAATAATTATGATTTAAATGATTGTATCGATTCCATTCGTTTGATAACAAAATGTTTGACCATAAAAAAAAAAAAAGAATTTTATATCATATGTATAAAAAATATTCATTTTTAGAGAATTCGCTTTTTGTTATCATCTTTACTGATCACATATTTAAAGGTGAATTAGGCCCTTCATTGAAATACATCACAAAAATATATGTAACATAAAGGATCCTCGAGTCAGTTGATGAATCGCAAGTTGTTTAGATGAGGAAAAGAGACGATTTGAAACTAATGTACCTACCATGTCAGCTTCACAAGCAATACTGTCAACAACGTTAAAAAAGATATTGCTCTCCTTTCACGCATCTAATGATCTTAATGTTTTGTTGTTGCTCTCATATATTGTTCAAACAATGGATGGTATTATAGAAAATGAGACTCATTTTAGAATCTTAAAATGCAAAACTAAATTTCTCACTCAGATCATTATTCTCAACGTTTCTCCTGATGATGATAATGGGGCGTTTCCATCGAAAAATGATATTTGTCAAGGTGAATTAAAAGAAATGATGCTCTCCTTTAGCTAATAATTAATCACACATATATGTTGTATTAAACGGGTTTGCTATGTCGGAAGCCAGGATTAGTTTTTTCCGGTCAATTTTTTCAAACTTAAACCGAGCCTTACGGTGATTTTTTTTTAATTTTATTTAATTTTGTAATTGCATATTCGTATGTACTCAATAATGGTCAACCGCCATATTATATCACATTTATTCATATATTTGCTTTTATATGATAGCATTAATAAAGAAAATAAATAGCTTCAGATAGAAGTGTCAGCACATAAAATAATTTGTGCCCAAAACTCGAATTATATGACACAGCGTATCTGAGCGAATCTCCAGCCAGTCGTTTTTTACTTTCGGTGTCTCACGATAAGAAACTTCTCTTGGACATTTAGGTAATTGAATTATAAATACACCAGCACCAGGCCATTATCTACAGAAAGAGAGATGGTACTGCGCTCTTGTGGCAAGAACTCAACCTAAATTATAACGAGTGATTGTAAATATCCTTTTATGGCTTCGAAGTCGGTTGTTTTGAGATGGAGTTGCTTTATCTAAAAGCTTCTTTTAGCTTTTAATAATTTCAACTGTTTTATTATGGAAATCAGTTGGGTTTATTTTCAGAATGATATTTCATTATTACCAAGTGCGATTCGATAAGTTTATTGTGATTCTTTATTAACAAACTGAAATATAAAAATGAGAGTGCACCAGGAAAGCATTTAATTCCAAGCAAAAACATATACTATGGCAAAGTGTTTAAAAACTTTGGGTTGAAACATAAACTGTTCATTACTTGTTTGCAATCTATATTATTTATTTAATCCGTTTCTTTCTCAATATTTTTGGAATTTAAGATACTAATAGAACAAAAATTAGAAGAGGACAGTTGATATAGTTATATTCCTCTGTCAATATCAGAAACATACCAAAGTATGAATGTTTAATATTAGCGGATATATATCGTCGGTGTATATTTATCAAGCTTCATTATAACAGAGCAACTTTGCATATCATTGATTTGTTAAACCAAAAAATCCATCAGCCTATAAGATGTATACATAGTTTCAGAGTTAATTGTTAACTCTAAAGAGTTCAACTATCAGAATGACGGGAAGGTTTGAGTATGTGCTAAAAAAACACATGTCTCATTCATAAACCTACGGTACTGTAATTTTTACATGTTGTTAACTTCGCAGAATGCGGGAAGGTCATATTTTCGTCGTCATTTATTTATTTTTTTATTTATCATCTTGTTATTCGCTTAACTGAAAAAGTGAAAAGCGATTGGTCCATGCCCAGTGACCTGCTGGTAAAGTTTTGGGAGTGACCCATGGTCTTTTATAACTCAAAAAGTGTCGAGCCATATTGCATGGAACTTGTTGAGACGATTGGTGAATATGCAGGAACCATTTTGTCAGATTTTGAGAGCAATTGGGTGAAAGGTCAAAGATCGAGGTCAATGCCATTTGTAACTCAATAACTCAAAAAGGTATTCTACAAAATTGTTTGGAATTTGATGGTACAATTGGTCAATGAATGTCTAGGAACCATCTCTTAAAATTTTGGGAGCGATACGGTCAAAAGTCAAAGTCAAGGTCATTAATTTATAACTCAATAACTCAAAAAGTATTGAACCATATTGCATGAAGCTTGGAGAGGAGGGACGATTGGTTATTATCCAGTTAGCAGTTAAGTAAATTTTGGGAGAGAACGGATCAAAGCGGCGGCGAAGGTATGCACTCTACCGAGTGCACATAATCTAGTTAGTATATATACTAAACTAATGTGTACCAAATTTCAGGTAAAAATATAGAACATATAAGGAGAAATGATTACATAGGTATTTAGGACATTGACAACTGCTTGAGAGAGCAGAGCAGAGATTGGGTGGAGTGTGACCCAATCACAGCTCGTGCAATGTCTGTACTCCATGAAAACGTAGACAAGCTGGTGCTTATATATTAACCAAACTGTATTTCTACGTTGCCAGACATCACTGCGGTACAATTAATATCCTAATTTACGTTATTAACGCTTATTTACGCCGATGCGTAAATATTTTTTAACTTTTAAATGCAAAAATATATTTGGTATTAATGTAGGAGCAAAGTCAAGAAAGGCCGGCAAATTTAAAGGAATGACATGAAAGATTTAAAAGTAAATAAAAAAATATGTGCCTAGAAAACAGACATCAAATTCATTGATTGCGAACAAGATTGGCACAGAAATTTGATTGAATGAATTAGTTATTATATGATATGAACAAATCACAGAACATCTTTAGTAAATAATGTTCGATTGGAATACAAATTGCATTCCTTCACATTCAAGTTGTATATTATCAGTCAATAAGTTTCCCAAGATAAAATACATTACTTGGAGTCTGTTGTCAATGCTTGGAAAGTAAATATTTGAAAATGTTTGCAAATGAATCCCACCCATATATTGGGTATATATTTTTCATAGTCTGACACAATTCAATCGATTATTTTACTGATTTTGTACATATATCAAATCACAAAAAGTGTAAAAGTTATACAAATAATTATGAATATTGTAAAAATACTTATACAAAATTGCACATTCCCTGACAATTATATATTTTTTATTGTATATCCTTTTTTTTCATCATTATGTTGTGGAAATTGATTTCAAGGCTGACTCCAAATAAAAAATATATATATGAAAATACTATTATTTTATTCATGATTAATTTCCATATTTATTTTCCTTTAGATTTTAGATTTACCTTCCATTTAGAAATTATACCATTTTTTCATTTCTCCATCATCATAAGCTTATCATTTTTTTCATGCCAATTTGTTGCGTTGTTATTTTGTCTCACTAGCAAGGCAGTGACACACAGACAGACACAACAAAGTAAAAAGGAGGCTCATCGTCTCTCTTTATGGTCATAACCCTCCTGAAAGTGTTTGCCCTCCAGATGATACAAAGCACGAGAATAGCAGCACATGTTAACAGTGTCTGAAGAATCTGAGTGTAGATTCTTAGAGCGCTGTGGTGAAAAAAAAAATTCTCCTTTATTTTCATGACTAGCACATAATTGTGACTTAGAATACAATTAGTATAGTTCACACTAGAATCTGTGTTTGACTTTTTATGAAAATGGGTAAAAGCTTCTTGATTGAAAATTCTGTTTTTGTATGTAGTGGAGTTCGTATTTTAATAACTTATGTCCTTTAAGTAACTATAACCAATCAAACTAAAATATTAAATAGCCGTCATTACTTATTTATCATATGCATATGGGACTATATTTCTTCAATTATTTACATATAAGGATAGACAAAAATATTTACATAAATTTTGCATGCATCGTAATATTTGAACATAATAATAAGCAAAACAAAATATATTTCAATATAATTAAATTGAATTGGTCAATGTTTGTTTTGCCAGAATAGCAAATATGACCGATTGCTTGGCGTTTCAAAAGATACTAGCTTTTTTTTATTATTCAAACATGTTGTCCTTACAATTTGAATAGCACGTCGGACCACATGCTACTCTTTACATATCAAGAAATGAGCTCTTTGATGGAGAAGGAAAATCGTCCTCAGTAAAGTACAAATGGTGTCGAAATTTGAAGCTGTCTGAGAGAGTCCCTCGGACGCCAAACCAAATTATTACAGCAAATTACAAGACCAATGCTGCAAAATAAAGAGCAAAGCTAAATGAACACCTGAATAACCCAGTATTCACAAAAACTATTTGAATTGGGTTGGGAGCTGCACAAATCAAGATTCAATGGAAGAGCAGCAACATGTTTCCATATTTCCTCGTAATTATATTTTATAAGAAAAGATAAGAACAACATACTAAAGTGTAAATTGAAAACCTGTATCCAATTATCCAATTTTTTAAACTCAATTTACTTCAAATATCTATTATTTTTCTCTTTTTTTAACTTCAATGGGCAGCTAAGAACTGACCACTGACCTAACTTGGCCTGGCAATTGTCATTACAAGTCTAACTTAGGTAAATTGAAGCTGTAAGAACTTTAGGGTGCTCCCTGGCTTCAAATGGCAATGTGAAATGACAAATAACATCAACCACTGAGTGCTATTGCCTAAAATTCCTCTGAAATGCGGTTCTATTCCCATGTCGCTAATACGTGATAGTGTTCTGAAACCTCTTGAACGATATTACTCCAGTTGTGACCGCTTAATGGGTATCATGTGGCCCTGTTTTATGGGACCATCAGTTATCTATGAAAATGTGGGCATTTTCATTGTCAAAATTGGTGTCCGAATTACAGTATGAAGGATATATCCGTATTTCAACCTGCTGGCGAAGCAGGATGGTCAAACAGCATTTAAATAATGGGAAGTTTACTATTGGTCAAAATTATTTTTAAATTGGACAATTTCGTTTTCATTCCATTGTAAAATAAATCATCATTGAAATATCGAGTATATATTTCGCATATTATTTATGTGTTTTGATTAAAATCCTCATTACATTGACCCTAATTTCATTTTTGATTATATTTCAATGATTTTAGAGATAAAAATACATTCTAGTTATAATATTTAAGCAATAGTCAAAGTTTTGAATCTACTAACGATAGTGTCAAACACATCACTCAATTTCGTAAGCCAATAAATGGTACAGAATGCACACTCTATTCTTATCTTGGAACATAGGTACTCTAAAATAGAGCATTATAGCCCCATAACATATTTAATGGCGACATATCAACACTCGCAAATACTGTGCGCAATGCTGTAATAATCGTAAAATTACTCGTCAACTGCAGGCAAAATTCGGCAGACGGTGAACATTGGGGCAAGTCAATTGTTTGTTATGGTTTGGAATGACAAGAAGAGAAGCGGAAGGTAGAAGAGGGGATCTTAGAAAAAATAGGAAGTTTAATAGAGTTTTCAATCATCAATATATGTGATAAGTTAAGTTTGTCAAGAGGTTAATTAAAATCAATGCTGAATGCTTTCTTCTTCTTTTTTCTCACACCAAAAAGAAAAAAGAAACCAAAAAACGTTCAATTTTGAGTTTAAATAGCCTCATGATAAATTTATATCCCTCTGAGTATGAATCGCCAATAGTTTTAGAAAATTAAAGAGCATTCATGGTAGACTAAAGTAAATTTGTTTCCCCGGATACTCTCTTAAGGGCCGTACACACGTAGGGTTTTTTCAGTCTTTCCACCAGACTTTTTGCTAAGCTCCTCCTACTTTTTCCACAAGAATATAAGAAAAAACGATATAATTATAATTTATTTTATTTGATATCCATGATACATGCAGGGTCGTATCCATGATACGGCCCTTTACTCAGGACTATATAGGAGTTTTACTGTATAGTATAAGAATGAAGAACAATAATTACTTTAAAGGAATCTATGGTAAACCAATGTATGTTCCATAAAGTATATAAACTCAAAGCAGCCAATCTCATTTCTAAGTGTAATCGCGTCCAAACGAAAGCAATATGAACAGAAAATGTCCATGTTCGTGATTGTGCATAAGAGTTTACTGGAATAAATGTTGATGTTGTTGTTGGCAGGTAATACCAAACAATTTGATGATTTTAGAAACAATCATGGATTATAATCAAAAGGTTAACTACAGAAACCTAGGCTGTATAAATAATATATTTGTTTTTATCGTTCCCGAAAATGATATAGCTATAAAAAATATATATATTTCATATACTCATAGATTTTATAAAACATTAGCTAATTTGTAAAAAAATTATTTGATGGATTGGGAAAATATTTATATTGTTCTGAAATTTTTGAAAAACAGTTTAAAATTTCTTGAAAAAATTACGTGAAAAGATTGCTCGAAATCTCCAAAAGAATGAAAATGTTTTCTGATGACCAAAAAAGTTGTACTTGGATATGAAACTAAAACATCGCTTACAGTAATGTGACGTAAATATCTATTGAAATATGAAATAACAGCATAAAAGTCACCTTCTTATACAATCAGTTGTATCTTATGGTAAACCCTATACCAGGGATGGGCAAATGCAGCACTCAGTGCTATTTTGACCCTCAGAGCGGCACTCGTGCCCACCAGGGAAACGTTGCTTTGTTTTCTTCCAAAGAAAATTTAAAAATTTTAGCCCTGACTGCTTTATAAATTAAACTGATAGTATTGAAGAGTATGGTCAACTAAATTGAAGAACAGTATATTTGTAATGACCTTGATACTTTGATAGTAAATTTAATCCGTTAATAAGGTATTTATTTGTTTATTGTTACAATAGTGCCGGTGTTTAAATTATTTACCTCTGTCTCTTTTTACCTAGAACATTTAATTTTTTATCTTTCATACGCTTGTCTAGGGACATTCAAACACTGTGGTAAAAATTTATGCAATCATTTTTAATTCCCTTTTTTAATAAGTTAGGTAGCCATAGTAATTTATCCTGTGTATTGATGAGTTACTTATTATTACTTATGCAAGATACCTAGCTTATTTTTGTTTTTATTGTGAATTATTTTCACATGAAGAAAAAATTATTATATATCATTCATCAATTCTTTTTAATGCAAATGATAAATCTACTACCAATATTTATGCACAAAATATGTACCGTTATACATGTACGTACTTCAATTAAATTTACCACCTCATTATTTAATTACTCAGTATCCCCAGCAATTTAGAAAACGAAAAGAAAATTGGCACTGAGATTTCATCTTTCGGCACTGAAAAACACAATGTGTGCCCAACCCTGCCCTATACCCTATGAATTCAACCTATCATATCTATTAAGGTAATAATTATCAGATATATTTCATATATCATAAATCTTCATTCAAATAATAGTCACGAACATATCGAAAGAAAATATCCAATAAGGCAAAAATCACTGATAGTTTCGATTCTTCTGTCCGTGAACAAATCAGCCTGCTAGTTCGCGGACAGATTTGTTCGCGGACACAAGATTTCAGAGAATAATTGGCATTAGTCTGAGCTTCAAGACGGGCTTTTAGTCATCAGTAGTAAAAACAAAAATATAAAATTTACACTAAAGAAGCATCAATGAAACTTCATATTAAGTTACTGATATAGGACAATAATATAGGATATTGTAAGTAGTTTGCATATCCACCATTAATAAAAGATATACCTATAAATTCATTATATAAAGGATGGTAATTAATAATCAAATTCTTACAATAACTAATTATAATTTTGTTAACTTTAATTAGATATACCTAATTTGTTACTACCAAATGATTATTTTAATAATCAATACTACCAAATTAAATTATATTCTATGTTTTGATTTGATTGATTGAGCATACACGAATTTAATTAGTTTGGGATATATAAATGCCTCATATGAAATATTTCCCCATATCTTATTCATATATTTTGTTATTTTTAATCGTACAATGCATTCTCTAGATCTAATCTAGAGAATGCAAATTATTAGTATAGATTCCCTCGTTTGTTTATTTATTTGTTTATTTACTTATATATTTATTTGGTGTCCCCATAGGGTGTCCCCTTTTACATGACGGGTAATAAACATGACGAATGTAACTATGATACGCACAGGAATATATTGACTTGATATTTAAATTACCCAGCTTTAATTCAATTTTTAAATGTATTTTATCTATGAAATAAATTAGATTATGCATAAAATTTATGTTAAATTGAATTCATTTAAAGTAACCATATAACAGATAATCAATTTCTATTTATGATAACCCGTTATTTTCAACGGGAAAGTACACTAGTTAAATAATAAATTGTGCAGTAAGTAAATTCAAACCCTTAATAACAATGTCAGAGTAATCACATTTTTCGTAGCTAGTAATTGGAAGTAAACAACAGACACCTCTGTTAATAACAGCTAGTAACTCTCCTCTTGATTAACTGTTATTCCCTGTTTTAATTACTTTGAATAGTTATTTTAACTCTTATATTTGTGTAGCGATTTTAGGTCTCTGAAACGTTTTGCAAATTGGAAATAAATATTTATATACATTTTTTAAAGTTATTTGGTATATTTTTCTATTGGATACAATTGTATGAATTAAATGTTGTTAATTATTGAAAAGTATTCAATGTTTTGTCAACTTAGATTATTACGTTTTATATTCTCTAATAATTGTTTTAAATGAGAGAAAATAATATTTTTATTCAATTCACTCGATATCATTTGAACAAGAAATCGAAATGTGAAACTTAAATGTCAATTCGCATTTAAAAATAATAATAAAATTAGAATTAATTTGATATACTGTCCCTAATTAGACTTTATATATATTAATCTTGCATATGAAATCCTTGCTATATTCCCAAAAAAAAAAGAATGTATATCAAAAAATCAATTGAGTAAAAAAATCTACTCAAATAATATTATATGTTGATATTAAGAATATATTTATCTTTGTGACAACCATCGAAACAAATTCTTACTAAATTCATTAAAAATACATTTACAATTAATTTATAAACAGTACTACCTCTCTAATTTCTATAGAGAAATAAAAAAAAACATTGCACCCGATATTTTCCTTTTAAGTTTGGTATAAATGACGAAGATTCCTTAGAAACGGGTCATGTACTTTTTTCCTCTGCCTGTTTTGCATTTCCCATTTGGACACTAAAAAATCTAGGCTGTCGAATCTCGTCACTGTGATGTTCTTGGCTCGAATCTTCGGCTTATTTTTCATCTCCTTTTCAATTCGAGTTTCATGAAAAACAAAGTCTTGATATATTCCGAAGTGTTCCATTTTGGGAACATCTAAAACATCTCTCATTTTACTGTAGTGTGAAATGCGAAGCGGCTTTCTGTTTCTTTAGAGATGAAAATACATCTCACTTTTGATAATTAAGTTATTTGTGTTTTTCAAGGATGTCATTTATAATGTATGATGTATTTTCAATACAACCTAATTCTGTCAAAATCAAATTATGTTATTGAAGCTCAATTTTATTTTCATATATGTGGTTTATTTCCAATTTGCATAGATAATCTTAGAGATTAAAATATGAAGTACATCTCCTTGTTACCAATTGGTATTTCAGTTCTAAATTTGATTTCGAAATACGTTGAGTAATATTATTCTAACAATGAAATTCAAGCATTTATGTTTGATTGCGATGTTATTTAATAAATATTTAATTAAATTACTAACAATATTTTTACTTTAAAAAAATCTGTGGAGAATACTCCCAGTATTTGACTAACTTTTTAAAGTCCGTAGTAAATATTCTAGTATTTAACCAACTTTTCACCAAGACTGTAGAGTAAGACTAGTTAGAGTGATTACTCTTACTCCTATCAACTGATATTATTTCTCTCATTCTGTTATTGCATTTTTTCAATTCTAGTTTTAATAATGTTTAATGAAATAAAAAATATTAAATTGTTAATATGAATTTTGTGTTCAATTTAAACAATTTTTTCTATTTCAATATTATTGTTTATGTGATTTAATATAAACTTGCAACACAAATATACAATGCGTTATCATCATAAAAGATAAAATAAATAGAAAATTAAGTCACTTTTTTTTCCAAGAGGTCTACAAATTTCAAATGAATATTATATTTTTCCATTACTATTGCGTTCTGTATCGTTAAGATGAAATGAATATGAAAAATTCAGGAAAAATAATGGATAAAGGTGCACTTAAAGTTAAAACATGGATAATATGGTTAATAAGAGGATTTTATTTTTATATAGGCTTCGACTGAGAGTGTTGAAGCTAAAGTGCACCTTCAGTTATTCTATTAAGTATTGACCATAAAAGAGAAAATAGTTTTATGTATAATAGTTACTTCATGCTTTGGTGTAGTTTTATCGTACATTCCTGTCGTAATTTTGGGCAAAAAATATGATTTGAAACATCGTTTCATATTACAATTTTCTGCAAAGATTGTTCGATGTCTTTAGGGAGGTCATTTAAAATAATCTTTTAATAAATGTTAAGTTTTATTCAAAATAACCCGTAGTTACGCTATTGAAGAAATAACTGCTAGTATTGTAATTACCTATTTTTTTAGATATATTTATTAAAAGTATTTATGATACCACATTTTCTTTTTAATAACTAATATTTAATAGAACAATAAAATAGAATTTTAATTATTTCGACAATCTCAGTTGAAGCTTCAAACCAAATACTGAATTCTAATTTATTATTGTTGTTAATGCCATCATTATGTGCCATATGGCGCAATATTTCAATAAAGTGGTGTTTCAGTGGCCAAAATTATATCGCGTTTAAAAAGACGGTTAGTTCCTTATTTTGAGGTGAATTGACCGGCAATCTAGCGTCTGTTCCATGGAGTAATGATATAAACTGAAACAAAATAAGGTTTTACACCTTCGTTCTCACCGTCCTGCAATCGTGAAATCTATTCACAATCTTACGGCCCCCTTCACACTTGCGTTTCTCAACGCTGCCTTTAAAAAAATGCTCATGGCAAAAATTTCAGCTACAACGGAGCCCTTCACACTTGCCTTTTTTCACCAGCCTTTTTTCTAACGCAAGTGTGAAGGTCTCCGTTAAAATCAATTGTAACTAAACTTTTTAATAATAAATTTATGTAGAATAACAATTTGTATGTTGGTCTGTTAACACATTGCGTTATAGGAATTGCTTTAGTTAAGCTTTATCGTTAACACAATAATAAAAAGAGAGTCAATAATGATCCCTTAATTAGAAAATAAATATCATTAGCGTTAATAAACAGACTGTTCGTTGGCTTATGTTTGATCAACGAAATATCGTCTGCTTTTGTTTAACTTTTACTGCAGTGCTTAATATTTAATTAAAAGTATATAACTCACATTTATTCAAACGAATTAATTTAAAAAACAGTAATGTTTTCTTTCTAACTGAACCTTTTACCTTTTCTCTCTATTTCTTCTTTTTTGTTACCGTCTTCACTTTCTCATTATTGATAATTTCTTCTATATCCCTTTTTTCCGTTCACCTTTTCTCTTTCCGCTTTATAATCTCTTCCTCTCCTCTTACCTTCTTAACTTTCTTTGTATAATCCTTTCCTCTATCTCTTCCCCTCCTCTTACCTTCTTACCTATCTCTGTATAGTCCTTCTCTTCCACCTCCTCTTCTTCGTTCACTTTTTTTCCTTTCTCTTTATTATCCATTCCTCTCTATCTTCTAATCCGTTCAACTTTAACATCATAATCTCTTTCCACCATCTCCTCTTCTTCATTCCTCTTCTTCCCATTCTCTCTCTCCTTTCTTCTTTTCAACTTCATACCTTTCACCAAATGAACTCTAAGTCACAAGTCCCAAATTAGAGTTAATTATTTGCAATTGCTCTAAACTCAAAAGGAAGATCAAATTTTCTGGTGTCTTGTCAACATTTAATTAAAGACTTTAGTACAAATGCAGTTCAAATTAAGGTGCATTCAAATTAACAATGCAGCTGTAATTAAGTAAAAAACATTTTAGTAATTAATCTATTGAGACGGGGCAATATAATTCATTTGAAACGTATGGAAATAATTAGAGTTATTTTCATTTATAAAGATAGTGGTTTTTGTATATGATGGATCTTTTAATTTCAAAATATGAACATATAATCATTGAATAATCAAATATGTTATAGTTTGCTTAATCAATGTATCTAATTCATTGTTGATACTATAACAAATCAACATTATTCAAAACATTCCTAATTTCATAGAATATTCATTACTCTTGTTTATTAAATGATATTTAATTATGACCCATCAAAAGCCACTCGGTAGCACAGTGGTAATAGCGTTCGCTTTCCGTCAGTGAGGTCGGACGTTCAGGTCCCGCACTGACTCAGTGGAATTAATGCCCTATGTGAATGAGTGGTTACTGGCGTGGTTTGAGTCCCCTGGCTGGGATAAGGTTAAGGTCGGGATTAAGTACATATGGGCCCACTTGTAGGCCTGAGTGCTGTCTCTTAGGAGCGTCCCATCAACTTTTATCTTTAATGACACATAAAATCTTAATCTGTATTTGTTGTATTATTAGATTGGATATTTAATTGGCTTAGAGTTTTGTATCTACAATTTAATTTCTCCATCAAAACTTTTTTCATTATTTATATACTAGTGTACTTGCCCGTTGAAAATAACGGGTAATCATCAATACCAATTTATTACCCGTTATTAGGTTGCTTTTAATGAATTCAATTAGAATAAATTTTCTGCATAATCTAATTTATTTTATAGATGAAATTCATTCAAAAGTTGAATAAAAACAAAGGAATTTAAATATAAAGTTAATATATTCCCGTGCGTATCATAGTTACATTCTTTATGTTTAATACCCGTTGTGTAAAAGCGGACACCGAATAAATAAATATATAAATAAACACACTAAGGAAATTATTAGTATAGATTTTTCTCTTTAATAAGATATTTAGTTTTGTAGCTATTATCAAATGGAGTGAATTCTTCCTTTTTCATTATAAAAAAAGAAAGAAATATTATTAGTTTTAAAAAGAAGATGAATGGACAGCCATTTGTCATTTTAATTTATATCAAATAAATCTACCTTATTTTCCGCTGACGACATCTAACAAACATCCAAAAAACTCATATCCTAGATTCCAATTTTTAAACAATAATAAATATATTTTTTGCGTTAAATCTATCTCATTATCAAATTCTAATATAGAATCAAACATAAATAATTGCGAATCAATAATATTTGTTTTCATCTTTATATTTAATATGGTTATAATATTGATTCATTCTGAAT